>JAGWEN010001360.1:0-30301 GCA_018703685.1 Orius laevigatus | reverse complement strand
AAATCTAAAATTCAAAATGGTTTACCAGAGGAAATTGTTTATTGGTTTCCATGACAAAATGGTTTAGTCGATATTTGGGAGAAAAAAAAAATTTTGTTTTGTAAAATTGGTTTAGTTTGTTTATTATGGTTTTCTTAAAAAATTGGTGTATCGATTTTTGGTTTACCAGAGGAAATGGTTTATTTATCATTCATGACAAAATGGTTTATTCGATTTTTGGGAGAAAAAAAAAATTGGTTCAGACATGGGTATGTACTTGGTTTATTAAGATTGATTTATTTTTCTTGTAAAATTGGTTTAGTTGGTTTATTTATGGTTTTCTTCAAAAAATGGTTTACTGGACGAAATTGGTTTACTTTTGTGTATTGATTTTTTGGTTTACCAGAAGAAATGGTTTATTGTTTTCCATGACAAAATGGTTTAGACGATTTTTGGATGAAAAAAAAATTGATTTAGGTAGGTACCTACTTGGTTTATATTAAGATTGATTTTCTTGTAAAATTGGTTTAGTTGGTTTATTTATGGTTTTCTTCAAAAAATGGTTTACTGGACGAAATTGGTTTACTTTTGTGTATTGATTTTTTGGTTTACCACAAGAAATGGTTTATTCATTATTGTTGGTTTCCATGACAGAATGGTTTAATCGATTTTTGGGAGGAAAAAAATCGAGGAGTTTAGGTATGGATACTTGGTTTAGACTGATTTTCTTGTAAAATTGGTTTAGTTGGTTTATTCATGGTTTTCTTCGAAAAACGGTTTACTGGAAGAAATTGGTTTACTTTGGTGTATTGATTTTTTGGTTTACCAGAGGAAATGGTTTATTGGTTTCCATGACAAAATGGTTTAGTCAATTTTTGGGAGAGAAAAAAAAATTGGTTTAGGTACTTGGTTTATTAAGATTGATTTTCTTGTAAAATTGGTTTAGTTTGTTTATTACGGTTTTCTTCGAAAAATGGTTTACTGGACGAAATTGGCTTACTTTGGTGAACATATTTATTTTTATTTTTCCAGAGGAAATGGTTTATTCATTATTGTTGGTTTCCATGACAAAATGGTTTAATCGATTTTTGGGAGAAAAAAAAAATTGGTTTAGACTTTTGGTATGGATACTTGGTTTAGACTTATTTTCTTGTAAAATTGGTTTAGTTGGTTTATTCGTGGTTTTCTTCGAAAAATGGTTTACTGGACGAAATTGGTGTATCGATTTTTGGTTAACCTGAGGAAATGGTTTATTCATTATTGGTATCCATGACAAAATGGTTTATTCGACTTTTGTGAGAAAAACAAATTTGGTTCAGACATGGGTATGTACTTGGTTTATTAAGATGGATTTATTTTTCTTGTAAAATTGGTTTAGTTGGTTTATTTATGGTTTTCTTCAAAAAATGGTTTACTGGACGAAATTGGTTAACTTTGGTGTATTGATATTTTGGTTTAAAAGAGGAAATAGTTTATTCATCATTATTGGTTTCCATGACAAAATGGTTTAGTCGATTTTTGGGAGAAAACAAAATTGGTTTAGACTTTAGTACATATAGGTATGGATACTTGGTTTGGACTGATTTTCTTGTAAAATTGGTTTAGTTGGTTTATTCATGGTTTTCTTCGAAAAATGGTTTGCTGGACGAAATTGGTTTACTTTGGTGTATTGATTTTATAATTTATGGTTTACCAGAGGAAATGGTTTATTGGTTTCCATGACAAAATGGTTTAGTCAATTTTTGGGAGAGAAAAAAAATTGGTTTAGGTACATAATATGTACTTGGTTTATTAAGATTGATTATCTCATAAAATTGGTGCGGTTTGTTTATTATGGTTTTCTTCGAAAAATAATTTATTTTACGAAATTGGTTTACTTTTTTTTCCTAATTTCTTTCTTTCTTTCTCCCTTTTTTATTTCTGTTCCAAAGTAGATGTCCACAGTTGCTAAATGTTGGGCAAAGGTGGTTATAAAAATTGGTATAAAGTGGCTGTATTTTTGAGAAATCAAAAAATAAAAAATTTCGGGCCCAAAAAGTTAAAACGTTAAAAAACTTCATAATTTTAATCTTAAACCCGTTTTCTATCCACTTCTTCCTTTTTTTCGTCTGCCCATGAAACTGATAAATCATCCAGAAAAGACGTTGGAGGCGAGAGGAAAGAAAAAAAAATTGGAAAATGATTCATCACTTGAATCCTTAACTTAGAAGAAAAAAAAATTTCCCCCCAATATTTTCGTCAATTTTTCGGACCGTCCCTGCATGCGTAAAGGCGAAGGGTTTATTTTTGATGATAGATTGGATATTATGCGAGGGGGGGGGGATGATGCTAGAAAAGGAAGGCGTGTCCTCACTAGGAAATAGCTCACGTCCACTACGGGATATGGGGAAAAGCGGCCCCGATCACGCTACATTAGACACCCCCCTCCCTATTCCCCTTCTATTATTGAACTTCCGACTAAAAAACAACAAAAAACACCAAAAGAACTCCCACGAAAACTTTACGACTTGAAAAATCATGAATAAAAAAAAGACAATGGACTCACTAAAGCTTTTGAATACGGAAACTTTTTTTAGAAACTTTATATCCTTCCCAGTTCGATTCATAATATGGAACAAATATTTAGAATTTTCAATTTATTGCTTATTTAATCAATTATTGCCTGCAAAAAGCATTTTAATTTGTATGTTGTATACTCTTTTGTTTAGGTGGACTAAAATATTCAAAGAATTTTCCTCTTTTTTCCTCTATTTCCTCTAAAACTTCAAAATTAACGTTTTAAAAATTGTTTTCCGTCAAAAAAACTAAAAATCGATCTTTAAAGAGCCAATTTTTCGTCAAAAACCACTAAATCTTTTAAGGCTGTTTTTAGTCAAAAACCTTAGAATAAACATTTTAAAGAGCCAATTTTTCATGTAAACCTTAAACCTTTAAAACCTTTAAAACCTTTAAAACCTTTAAAACCTTTAAAACCTTTAAAACCTTTAAAACCTTTAAAACCTTTAAAACCTTTAAAAACTTTAAAACCTTTAAAAACTTTAAAACCTTTAAAACCTTTAAAAACTTTAAAACCTTTAAAACCTTTAAAACCTTTAAAACCTTTAAAAACCTTTAAAACCTTTAAAACCTTTAAAACCTTTAAAACCTTTAAAAACTTTAAAACCTTTAAAACCTTTAAAACCTTTAAAACCTTTAAAACCTTTAAAAACTTTAAAACCTTTAAAACCTTTAAAACCTTTAAAACCTTTAAAACCTTTAAAACCTTTAAAAACTTTAAAACCTTTTAAAACCTTTAAACCTTTAAAACCTTTTAAAACCTTTAAAACCTTTAAAAACCTTTGAAAGCGTTAAAACCTTAAATCAAAGTTTTAAAAGCCAAATTTTCGTCAAAAACCAAATTTTCGTCAAAAACCGTCAAAAAACCGGTTTTAATCTCTATTTTCGGTCATAAACCACAAAATCAACGTTTTGGGATTCAATTGTTCGTCAAACAAAAACCTCAGAACATTTTAAGGCTATTTTTCTTCCAAAATCTCAAAGGTAACATTTCTTGGTGGGGAGGGGATAGGATAATTTGGTACAATTCAATGCAGGGCATTCATAGGGAAATCTCATAGCTTGGAACTTGTGGTCCTGCTTCAATATCAGGCTGGGAAATTAAGGTTTAATAGTGGGACAAAAACTCTTTGACCATTCTGAAGCCATCGATTTTAGGACCAATAGGAGGCTACCCTATTATGAGGAAACTCTTTGAACATTTGCCCTTGCTAATTAATTCGCAATAAATTCCAGAAAAAATCCATCATTAAATGATTTAACATACCGAAAAGCGTCGTCGGTTATACAGTTTTTATTTTATTTTATTTATTTATTTTTTTTTAAATTCCTTGTAGTTGGTTGATTAATTAAATTGTTTAATGACATGAAAATTCGCGGAGTCCAATCATCGAATTGAAAATTCATCGGGTGGACTGCAGCGATAGCCGGCGGTGGCATGATCGCCCGTTCCCGGCCGGTATTTAATCGTATTAAAACCTCGTAATTTCCCCTCACCGTCATAGTACGTGAGATAAGCTTCGACGTCATTCTCTGGGCCAATATAGTCGAGGGTGATCCGGGTTCGAGCTTAGGTGGGAGGAGGGGGGGGGGTTGAATTTATATAACCGGTTATCTTCGTATATCTACATTTTTCATGGGGCTCTGACTGCGCTTCCGTCAAGATACTGGATTCTCTTTTTTAACCTCGTTTTTCTCCCGAAAAACAACTATTTCTAGCTTATAAAAATAAGATTTTTTGGGAGACTTTTAATTCTATTAAAATTCATCATCATATTTAATTCTATTCATCCAAAAGTACATATCTTTCCTCCCATCCTATGACCAACAAAATACCCGTCCTATTTTACTTGGATCAACTTTAGGCTAAAAAACTAAAAAACTTACCACCGAAAATCATCCCTTAATCCCAACCTCCCATTGGTCAATGAGTTCCCTATTTTCTATTGCACCAAGAGTTCTCGACCTTCCTATTGGTCCATCAGTTTCCGACCTCTCATTGGTCCATGAGTTAGCAACCTCCTATTGGCTCTTTAGTATGAGGGGGGAAAATCAAAAGTTCATCTTATTTAAATGTTTCAGAAAACAAATAATCAAAAATATATGATTGAAACCGATCGGAAAAGCAAGTTGTTTTTCATTTTTAGAACCCCTCGAAAAAACATGGTCAGAAAAAATTTGTTTTCTGAAAAATTTTAACGAAAAACCACAATATCGAATCTTCAAATTATCATCTTATTAAGTCAAAAATCTTGAATTACCGCTCTTTGTTAATAACTTTTTAATTAATAAAAATGTAAATGGAGGACGTCTTTGAAAGACGGGGAAAAAAAGTTTGAAAACTCCCTCGTTAAAATTGACGGATAAAATTAATTACGAAAAAAAAGTAAACTTACAAATGTGGTAAACATGTAGTGATATCTGTAGTCGTTCATTTGAAGTTGCAAAATCTGAAAAAACAAAAATAATTGTTTAAAAGATGATTGGAAATAGTTCAATGGGAGTATCACCCTAAAGCAGGGGCGTACCCAGGATTTTATTTCAGGGGGGGATGACAGGGATGGCCGAAAAAAGTCAAAAGACATTTTTATCATTGTTATTTTGAGATTGGGGTAAAAAAAATCATTCGTTATTTTATTCGGCATTTTATGGCTTTTTCTTTTTCACGGAGAGGTATAAATGAATTTTTCTCAATATTAATGGTCTGGTATAGCAGTGATAGAGGAGGATTCTCCAAAACTGGAACTTTTAAAAAAAGTGGGTTCTCTCCATTGGTGGGCGGAAGGCTGCCGTATTCCTCGCCCAACCTCTTAAGGTCCTGTCCGCCAGGAAAATTCTCTTTATGCCACAGGGAAAAGTCTTAAAATATGTAGGTACATAGTTTTAAAAAAGAGCCTCTCATCTCATGTCTAAAAAATACCAAAAATCAAACTAAAAAGGGCCCAGTGTTAAAAATCAAGCAAAATAGGGCTTTTGTGGTCGTGAAGGTACAAAATTTACTCAAAAGAGCCCCTAATGTCCAAAAATCGTGGTGTAAAGGGCCCCTAATGTCTAAAAATCTAAGCAAAAAGGGCCCTTAGTGTCCAAAAAGGATAAAAAAAATCAAGCTAAAAAGGCCCTTTGTAGTGTAAAGATAACAAAAAGAGTCCCTAATTTAGGTAAAACAATAGCTAGATTTTCTGAAAGAAATCTACCTAAAATTTAGGTAAAAAGGGCCCAAAAGTTAAAAAAAAAATCAAGTTAAAAAGAGCCCCTAAGTTAGAAAAATCGAAGTAAATAGAGCCCCTAATGTCCAAAAATCGAGGTAAAAAAAGCCCCTAAGGAAAAATCGAAGTAGAAAGGGATTATCAAAAAAATTTGAAAATCATTATCAATAAAATTTAAAAATAAAAAATAAACAAAATTTTTTCTTCCTTTTTTTTTCATTTTTTTAAAATTTTATTTCATTTATTTTAATTTCCGATTGATCCCCATATCGCACAGTGGGACCGAACTGGATTTGTTGTTTCAAAAATCTGTAACTCTCGACGCAATTAAATTTGAGACACCGAACTACCGCCAATTTCTTTGTAAATGGTTCCTCTTTAAACTGTTAAAAGGGCAATATGATTGGTGCTCATTAACTGGTATAAAAATTGGGTTGAAGTTAAATTTTTTGTGTTTTTTTGAAAAACGGCTGTAAAACCCCTAATTTTTATGATATCGAAACCGGGCTAGTGGCAATTTGTAGCCCTATTTAATACCTACATTTTCCAAAAAGCAGAAATTTCCTAACTATAATAGAAAATGTTTTATGACGTTTTTAAAAATTGTCCTTTTTTAACTTTGAACCCCTATAAATCCCGTTTTACTCAATGAAACCTAACAATCTTTTTTTTAAAAATCGTGTTTTTTTTAGTACTTTGAGAATCTTAAAACGGATTTTCGATAAAGTCAAAAATGTGCGTTTTATTTAACATTTTGCGGAATTTGTTATAACTCGACTTAAACAAAAAGTTAACATAAAAGCCTATAGGAACGGCTTCCTCTACGTCTGAATTAAGTTTCTACCAAAAGACATGAAAATCGAAGTGCCATTTTGGGAATGGCATTTTCTGCCGATTATCTGCCAGACTTTTGACCTGACGAAAAAAAGTATCTAAGTGAACCCCCCTTAATTTTGAGCGAGGAATCGATTGGCATAGGCTCAAAATAACGAAGTTAGGGTCCTTCATGAGCACCCTGTAAGTCGGGTCCAAAAGTTACTGATGCCAATCGATTCCTCGCTCAAAATTAAGGGGGGTTCACTTCGATACTTTTTTTCGTCAGGTCAAAAGTCTGGCAGATAATCGGCAAAAAATGCCATTCCCAAAATGGCACTTCGATTTTCATGTCTTTTGGTAGAAACGTAGAGGCTATAAATTGCAATACAGACGTAGAGGCTACAAATTGCCACTAAACCGGTTTCGATATCATAAAAATTAGGGGTTTTACAGCCGTTTTTCAAAAAAACACAAAAAAATTTAACTTCAACCCAATTTTTATACCAGTTAATGAGCACCAATCATATTGCCCTTTTAACAGTTTAAAGAGGAACCATTTACAAAGAAATTGGCGGTAGTTCGGTGTCTCAAATTTAATTGCGTCGAGAGTTACAGATTTTTGAAACAACAAATCCAGTTCTGTCCCACTGTGCGCCCCTGCCCTAAAGGTGATGATGGCTAGTTATTAGCAATATCGTCAAATCGACCTTGGAATCAAATGGGTCAACGTAGGAAATTGATAGGAAGAAAAGACATATCTGTCAGACTTAGGAGTCGATGTTGCGGAAAGTCTGCCCATGGGAGGGACTCGAGTTGAATTTTGGTTGATGGGAGGCGGTGTCGGAGGGAAGTGGCCATCCAGACAACAATGACCGACTGACAAAAGGGCTGCCGGCCGGGCGGGGCGGATGAAGGGACAATCACACTCGGAATTCTTAACGACCCGAAAAGGGCTTAACTTATTTACGCTGAATTTTTTCCCTCTCTATGACTAACCTTTTTTTTTTTTCTCCCGCCCACCTCAAAAAATGTTTATAACTTTTATTTATAATAACGAAGGAATTGTCGAGGATTTTAAGTATTTTTTCTTGAGAGTATTTTCTTTAAATTTAAAATTAGACAACTTTCCTTGTTTTGCGATGATTTGAGATATGACGTAAACATTCTTTTTTAATTAACAAATTACTTTTTCCTTTAAAAGTATTCAACTTTTTTATCTTATTCATTTCGGGCACCAAAAAAGATTTTATGATTAAAAAGATTTGTTCTAAACTTTCGAGTGGATGATTTTGGTTGAAAGGTTTTTTCAGTAGGTTGCCTTAAGTTCAAGAACTCATGAACCAATAGGAATTTGGGAATTCTCGGACCAATATAAGATCATGAACTCACGAACCAATAGGACCTCTCAGAATAGGAGGACGGGAACTGTAGGACCAATAGGAGGATTTATAGGCTCAAAAGTGTGGATCTGGTTTTTTTCTGCAAAAATGGTTTTCTTACAAATCTTTTACATATTAAGGAGGACTTTAATATTAAATGTCTCCAGGGATGGGGGAGGAAAAAAGGATAAGTTAAAGTTTGTCGAATAAATAAGGCTAATAGGAAAATAAAGATGTCTTGTTAGGGGGATAAAAATTGGATGAACTAGAAATTAGTGTCTTCCAGATGAAGGAAGTAGCAGACAACGCCACCCTCCTTCACCCTCCCCAACCCTCCCCCACCCCCCACCTCCTTTCCCGCCTTCTTTCTTTTACAAGGAAGTATAAATCCTTGTCGTGATCTCCCATCCGGCTTCTTTTCCTCCTTTTTCGTCCACCTTCCCCCTTTTCTCCGGAACGTTTTTCACGGCAATAAAAGTATATTGTATTTTTTAATCAAGGAGAGGTCGAGTTGAGCAGTTTAGTCCGGATCTACGGGGGCGTAGGCCCGAGTGGCTTGAAGGGGAAAGGAGGAGAAAAGGGGGTTGAAAATAAAGAAGGACTTAAAACCCCCTTTTCCTCTTCTTTTTTAAACTCTACCTTTTTTTCCTCTCGTAATTTTTTTATACAATAATTCGTATGTACCTAAGGATTACAGGGACTGAGTTGGGCAAACAAAAATACTAACGGGGGCGGACTGGGATCTTAGGGTGTGGGTGGGTTTTCAGTTAAGGGGGCGCCCGGATGCAAAAAATTTTAACAGAAAATTGGCTTTTAGAAAAATATATTAGGCAAAAACAGAGATTCCCAAACTTTTTCACAGTGCGCCCCCCTTTTAAACAAATTAAATCCTTTGCCCCCCCCAAAGTTTTGAATGTTAACTTTGAGATTTTTGGATGAAATTTGGGTTTTAAAATGTTGATTTTGAGGTTTTTGACAAAAGAAATTGCACTTAAAACGTTGATTTTGAGATTTTTTGACAAAAATATTTGCTCTTATAATCATGATTTTGAGGTTTTTGACAAAAAATTGTCAATTTAAAGTTGATTTTGAGGCATCATAAATGTTGATTTCGAATTTTTGACGAAAATTTGGTTTTTTAAATGTTGATGTCGAGGTTTTTGGACGAAAATTAGGCTTTAAAAATGTTGATTTCGAGGTTTTTTGACGAAAATTAGGCTTTTTAAATGTCGATTTCGAGGTTTTTGACGAAAGAAATTGCACTTAAAACGTTGATTTTGAGATTTTTTGACAAAAATTGGTCTTACAACCATGATTTGGAGGTTTTTGACGAAAAATTGTCAATTTAAAGTGGATTTTGATTTATTTTTTTAAAACCAAAATTAGGCTTTTTAAATGTTGATTTTGAGGGGGTTTTTTAGCATTTAAAATGTTGATTTCGAGGTTTTGACCAAAATTCAGCTTTAAAAATGTTGATTTTTAGGTTTTTGACGAAAATTTGGCTTTTTAAATGTTGATTTCGAGGTTTTTGGACGAAAATTAGTCTTTATAAATGTTGATATCGAGGTTTTTTGACCAAAATTAGGCTTTAAAAATGTTGATTTTGAGGTTTTTGACGAATTTTTGGGGATATTTGCACAAAATAAAAATAAAAAATTCATGAGCTTCCCCATAACCCCCCCTGGGGACAGCTTACGCCCCCCAGTTTGAGAGCCAATGAGCAAAAATAACGCTAAAATAGACCAGGGGGGCGCCGCCTCTATGTTTTCACGGGGGGGAGCGGGTGGGTTCTGTCCACCCCCTCCCCCCGGGGGCCAGTCCGCCCCTGAATACTAATTTTAGAAAGTGGAGAGGTCTGCAGAGCCCCGAGAAAGTTCGAGTTATGGGGTTCCTCCTCCATCTTTTCGAACCACCTATCCCAATTTATTGACTAATCCCTTCATTTTGAACATAATTTTGTAGGCTTTAAGGGGGACCCCTTTTTGTTTCCCTCGGTAACATTGATCTATTCTCAATTAAAAAGCTTTGGGGCCAAGTTGTCTAATTATATCTGGCTCGGAGCCACTTTTTTACTCTTTTCTTCCTCTTTTCTGAGATTGGCCTTTCTGTGAGGGGAAAAAAAGGGGTTAGCGCTAGGAAGGGCCTTGTCCAACTTGATGTGGACTCCGTCCAAGAAATTATAGCGGAGGTGGGCGGGAGATGTCGGCGTAGTTTTTAAAACGGCTCCTCCGACTTTCTCCCTTTTGTCCATTGCCAACTTTTTCACTCTTTCGAGTAATAGCATCCTTCTCAGACAAGTATTATATTAACATTTTTACAGATTTCCGTATGAAAGGAGCTATTGAGGTTGTCGTCACGGCGGCTCCCAGGCTAGAGGCTTATATTTTTGTAATCAGGACGCTCTGGGCAGGGGCGGACTGGCCCGGGGGGGCAGAACGTGAACACGTAGAGACGGCGACCCCCAGGGTCAGTTTTTTTTTGGTGAAAAATCCCCTAAAATTCCTAAAAACCTCAAATTCAACATTTAAAAAGCTTAATTTTGGTCAAAAAACCTCGAAATCAACATTTATTAAGCCTAATTTTCGTCTAAAAACCTCAAAATCAACATTTAAAAAGCCTAATTTTGGTCAAAAAACCTCAAAATCAACTTTAACTTGACAATTTTTCGTCAAAAACCTCCAAATCATGGTTGTAAGACCAATTTTTGTCAAAAAATCTCAAAATCAACGTTTTAAGTGCAATTTCTTTTGTCAAAAACCTTAAAATCAACATTTAAAAAGCCTAATTTTGGTCAAAAACCTCGAAATCAACACTTAAAAAGCCTAATGTTGGTCAAAAAACTTCGAAATCAACATTTATGATGCCTAATTTTCGTAAAAAAACCCTCAAAATCAACACTTTTAAAGCCTAATTTTGGTCAAAAAACCTCGAAATCAACATTTATGATGCCTAATTTTCGTCCAAAAACCTCAAAATCAACTTTTAATTGACAGTGTTTTGTCAAAAACCTCAAAATCATGATTAAAGAGCCAATATTTTTGTCAAAAAATCTCAAAATCAACGTTTTAAGTGCCATTTCTTTTGCCAAAAACCTCAAAATCAACATTTTAAAACCCAAATTTCATTCAAAAACCTCAAAGTTAACATTCAAAACTATTAGGGGGGGGGGTGGCAAAGGTTTTAATTTGTTTAAAAGAGTCTTAACTGAAAACCCACCCACACTCTAAGGTCCCAGTCCGCCCCTGGCTCTGGGGATCACGAAAATATACAACTAAACAATTTTTTTTCCTTAGGTACGACCTCTTTGAAAAATAAAAAAACGATAAATTCAACGAAAGAGAATATTAGCTGGAATATTAAAAATCATAAATTGTTTTAATTGTGAAATAAAGAGGAGGGGTTTGAGTTTTCACCCTTTTGAACCACGTTCATAGAGGGAAACTTTCACCCTTTCCCGTCTAAATTCATGAGTCTCTACATCCCTTTTTATTGCATTTAAAATTTATATTTTCCACTTTATATATTTTAGCGAGTAATTTTTTGCTTTTTTTCGTTCCAAATTGAAAACTCACCGCTCTAAAAAAGTGATTCATATTGGACGGGTTCGTATCGACGATCAACTTGAAAATCTCCTTCTGCCTGATTTCTCTGAGGACGTGCCTGTAATTCCCCGGATGAGCTTGCCTTATGTACATCTCGGTCCGTGATCCCGGAGGAGCCTTCACTAATTCTTGAAGCTTGAACAGACCTGAATCCAGACAAAACACACAAAAAAAAATTATTCAATTCTATCTTTTAGAGACGTTCAAAAATCACCAATTTATCAAAAAAACATTCCTAAAATATTATTCAATATACCAATTAAAAGCCAATATACACTTTTTCATAACTATTTACATAATATTATGTATTATCTTTTTCATAATATTGTTTTTTTTTTATTTACATAAAAACGTATAAAGTAACCTTTTAGGTACATTTCTTTCAGAAAATCTACCATTTGCCATGTTTTTTATTTTATTTTTAAGAGTGAATTTAAAGGCACCGGTTTTAGTATTCTCGGATTATCTCCGGTTCTACTCAAAATTTTGTAACAATTATTTTTTTAAATTTCGTTGATTTTTAAACGCCGAACTACTAATGTGCTCCAAAAAAATATTTTTCCAGATTTTTGAATTTATTTCTTGTATAAATTAAAATAAATCAAATTCGACTCCATTAGGAGTATCTTCAAAAAATATTAGAAAAAACGAGACCAAAAAATCGAAAATCGGTTCATAAGTTCGGGAGCAAATCGGAGAATAAGATTATTCTATTTTTTCTCCTATTCGGTTCGGAGATATGTAGCTAAAACCGGGGGCCTTTAGTACACCCTTAATGGGCATTTGACTATTAGGCCGTGCTAAAGTAATTTTAATATGAATTTTGAGACCTTGCACAGTGGGACAGAACTGGATTTGTTGTTTCAAAAATCTGTAACTCCCGACGCAATTAAATTTGAGACACCGGACTACCGCCAATTTCTTTGTAAATGGTTCCTCTTTAAACTGTTATAAGGGCAATATGATTGGTGCTCATTAACTGGTATAAAAATTGGGTTGAAGTTAATTTTTTTGTGTTTTTTCGAAAAACGGCTGTAAAACCCCTAATTTTTATGATATCGAAACCGGGCTAGTGGCAATTTGTAGCCCTATTTAATACCTACATTTTCCAAAAAGCAGAAATTTCCTAACTATAATAGAAAATTTTTTATGACGTTTTTAAAAATTGTCCTTTTTTAACTTTGAACCCCTATAAATCCCGTTCTACTCAATGAAACCTAACAATCTTTTTTTTTAAAAATCGTGTTTTTTTTAGTACTTTAAGAATCTTAAAACGGATTTTCGATAAAGTCAAAAATGTGCGTTTTATTTAACATTTTGCGGAATTTGTTATAACTCGACTTAAACAAAAAGTTAACATAAAAGCCTATAGGAACAGCTTCCTCTACGTCTGAATTAAGTTTCTACCAAAAGACATGAAAATCGAAGTGCCATTTTGGGAATGGCATTTTCTGCCGATTATCTGCCAGACTTTTGACCTGACGAAAAAAAGTATCGAAGTAAACCCCCCTTAATTTTGAGCGAGGAATCGATTGGCATCAATAACTTTTGGACCCGACGTACAGGGTGCTCATGAAGGACCCTAACTTCGTTATTTTGAGTACGTACCCTGTTTTGACAAAAGAAATAGATTCTTCGCTAGATTTTCAGTAACTTTTACTTAGAACACTTTTTTGATAGGACCAAACTGTCCGAACGTTTGGTCCTATCAAAAAAGTGTTTAAGTAAAAGTCAAAGGAAATCAAGAGTACAATCGATTACTATTGTCAAAACAGGGTACGTACTCAAAATAACGAAGTTAGGGTCCTTCATGAGCACCCTGTACGTCGGGTCCAAAAGTTATTGATGCCAATCGATTCCTCGCTCAAAATTAAGGGGGGTTTACTTCGATACTTTTTTTCGTCAGGTCAAAAGTCTGGCAGATAATCGGCAGAAAATGCCATTCCCAAAATGGCACTTCGATTTTCATGTCTTTTGGTAGAAACGTAGAGGCTATAAATTGCAATACAGACGTAGAGGCTACAAATTGCCACTAACCCGGTTTCGATATCATAAAAATTAGGGGTTTTACAGCCGTTTTTCAAAAAAAAATTTAACTTCAACCCAATTTTCATACCAGTTAATGAGCACCAATCATATTGCTCTTATAACAGTTTAAAGAGGAACCATTTACAAAGAAATTGGCGGTAGTCCGGTGTCTCAAATTTAATTGAGTCGGGAGTTACAGATTTTTGAAACAACAAATCCAGTTCTGTCCCACTGTGGCCTTGGTGGGGCAGCATTTTGAAATTTTTAAAGGAACTTAACACGTTTTTATACTTTATTATGTATTGAGAGCCTAAATTATTATTTAAAATAGCTGGAAAGGTCGTTTTGAATATTTTATAAAAGAAAAAAAAAATCCCATGCAGAAAAAAGCAAAAAAATTGAAAACGTTAAAAAAAATTAAATTAAATAAAGCATGCCCTTTTGTAGTAGTAGTTGTTGTTGTAATCTAAAAAGAGCAAAAAGATTAGGGAGAAAAAATTTTGTTTTAAAATTGACTTTTGTGTAGATAAAAATCTCCTTTTGTTTGGTTTTAAAAATTTTTGAAACAAACATAGGTATCGAAAAATGTATTATGCTCGTGGTGTTTAAGTCTCAAAACAAATACGTTGAAAAAATATTTTCTTTTTAAAAGCTTTACCACGAAATAGAGAGAAAAATTAATTTTCTATTTTGGGGGTGATAGTGGGAGGTGGGGGGAGGAAGGTCCAGGATGGTAGGAGAGGTGGTGGGAGAGCAGGGCCGGTCATCCCGATGTTGATCATTTGCATGATGGGCCCTTTTTACCTTGATTTTTGATCCTTTTTGGTAACTAGGGATCCTTTTTACCTCAATGTTTTGAGATTAGTGGCTCTTTTTGATAGATTTTGTTCTTTTCCACGAAAAAAGGCCCTTTTAGGCTTCATTTTTGATCCCTTTTGGTCACTAGGGGCCCTTTTTACCTCAATTTCGGAGATTAGGGGCTCTTTTTGATAGATTTTGTTCTTTGCCATGAAAAAGGCCCCTTTTAACTTGATTTATGATAGTTTTTCGACACTAGGGGCCTCTTTCACCTCGATTTTAGGAGATTAGGGACTTTTTTGGACTACTTTAAGACATTTACCGTAAGGGGGGGACCTATCCGACCCCGTGGGAGAGGTGGTAGAATATTGGGGGAGATAGTGGTTGGTGGGGGTGGTGATGGGAGGGTGGGATCCTACGAGTTCTCTAAATATAACGTAGTCATCACAATATTTATTTTTTATTAACATATTTTTTGTATAAACAAGGCAAAACGGAGTAAATATAGAACTAAACAATTTTCTACTCATTTTCCCTGTGGCCACTCCCAATGAAATGTGTACTTTGGGAAAACGTTTTTGTTACGCTTCCCACGCTAATGTTTCAAAAAGTGGTCACCCCCACTGTCAAGAACCTGCATCACACACAAAAAAATGATTTGTGACTCGAAATTATACGAATTTCCAACTTCAATTTTCGATTTTTTTAATTATTTTTTTTTTCTAACAGTGTCCCCTAAATATCCATGCCGAGTGAAATTTTAGCTTATCTATAGCTAAAAAAATATGAAATGTTTAATTTTTGAAGGAAAAAAATGCACATATAAAGCTCATGCAAAATTCGGATTTTTGGTGTCTTTCACTAGTCTATAGAGTGTTCTTTTCTATAAATTAAATGTTGTTTTGTTATTTTTATTGAGAAAGCACATATTACCATTACCCCTGGCAAATGAGTTTCATAGATTGATCGAAGTGGTTGCCAACTTTTGTATGGAATGAGAGCTTGTTGAGGCCTAAATTGGGATCGCAGACAAAAGAGGGTACTCGAAATAATTCTCATAATCGACCCAAGTGGAGCAGATTTAGTGGCAAACGTCCCTCCCACCTTAAAATTTATAAATGAAAATACTCGTCAACGAAAAAGTTGTCAATCGAAATTTGGCACAACTCTTCTTTAATATGATGTCAAAAAACCCTAAAAATTTCAAGTCAATAGGTCCAAAGGGATCCGAGAAAACGTGTTTTGAGTCAAGCCTTCATGACGTGCAAAACTCAAGCTAAAAAAATGGCCTTTTTTTGTCAAAAAGGATCAAAATCTAGATAAAAGGGACTTTAGTGTCTAAAAAGGATCAGAAATCAAGCTGAAAAGGGCCTTTTTTTGTCGTAAAGGAACAAAATCTAGCTAAAAGGGCCTCTAGTGTCCAAAAAGGATCAAAAATTAAGCTGAAAAGGGCCCTATTTGTCGAAAGGAATAGTTCCCCTGTTGTCCATTATAAGACCTATCTAAAGGACCTTTTTCGTCATAAAGGAAAAAAACCACCCAAGGTCACCATCTTTCCCTTATGCTCTATGACAGCTATCATTCGATGTCCCATCCAAAAAGTTGGCAAAAACTTCTCTAATCCAAATTCGCCTAGGGTACATATAAACAGCAATATACACTTAGCTATCTACAAAAGCAGGGTTTCTTTAAAAATTCACTTAAAAAAGAAAAGAGAGAGAAAATATTAAAGAAAAAAAAATTGTAAATTGTGTTCATGATTCTGACCTTTGGCGCTGATCGTTTTGGCTGTTGAAACAGAATATGTTACCGCATTATTTTGTGAAAATTACCAAAATAAAAAGAAGAAAAATGTGCAGTAACGAAAATGTGTAGCGATGTTGAGCAAAATAAAACAAAAGAAGGCCCCTTTTTAATAAATCCCCTCTTACAGGTGAAAGACACTTGAATTCTAAAATTCTAAATTAATTTGTTTTTTTCTTTCTACTCCTTATTTTGAGAGATTTGTTTCAAACAAGTCTTTCAAGAGGCAATTATTTTTATTTAAAAAAAAAAAAATTTTAAAAATAAATAAAAATAAAATTGTTACCGTAATCTTCTTCGTAGACGATGGCTACTCTGGTCCAGTTGAGGAAGGTGATGAGATCTTTGATGGCGGCGTTTAAATGGGTCTGCGATGGGTGTAGGTTGATGGAGAATTCTTTTTGACCTTGGTCCAAGTCCAGTCTTGCTTCCATGTGTGGGATGTCTAATGCTTCGCAAAGGCTTTGGACGTGAGCCCCTAATGATTGATCCCATGGTCCAAACATACCCTGAAGTCCTACCTCCACTTGGCTGCATGCTGGAACAAACAAAAATTACGGGCTCTATTAAAAAGACATAAATTTGGCATTCAATAGGTAAATATTTACACCAACCACCTCTAGCTAACTTCCTTAAGGGGGATTCTCCCATCAGAATTGTTTGTTTCTCATTCAAGAGATCGCAGCACTATCACCCCCAAAATTAGTTTCCTCGTTTTGGGTACTAAAAATGGTCGGAAATTTTTTTTTGAAAAGCGCGTTCTCATTCTTTCGGAAAACTACATGCTGTTTAGAGAGCAGTTTTTCCGAAAAAGTTTTCCTCGGAAAAATAGAAAATCCAATTTTCCACTAAAACTGAAATTTTGAAAAAACAGGTAGTCATCTTGTAGATTTTGACGAGCTGATTTCAAATATGCTAATATTAGGAAGATCGGATGAATAGATTCGTCGGTATGAGATTTTTAAGGCTTAGATGCTGCGGGAAAGGGGAGTTAAATTGTGTGGAAGCAGAGATAATTTTTATTTTTTAATAAATAATAATATTTAATAAATAATATTAAATAATATTATTTAATATTTTTTATGAACTTTCATGTAGTACTGAGTAGTAAAGTTGCTCAATAGTTTTTGAGATATAGGTAATCAAAAAACCTCAAAAAGTGCCAAAGTTTTGACTTTTTTTGCAATTTTGACAAGGTTCTGGGCAAAATTTTTGTTGGCAAACTTCAGATTCGTAATCAGCGACCCAAAAAAACCATAAAACAAGATGGAGATTGCAAAAATTTTTTGGCTTGGACCTAGCCATTTGCCATTTTTAGGCACTGAAATTTCGGGGTTTTGCTTGGAGGGGCGGAACTCTACCGCGTTCATAGATTTCAGAAAAAATTTTATAAAAACAAAACTAAAGATTATTAAATTTGCTACAAATTTGATGTAATAAAATTTTTTGTAGGACCAAACGTTTCTGATCTACGAGGCGACAAAAAAGCGGGATTTTCGATTTTTACCTATGAAAAAGTCAGATTTTAGAAAAGTCAGTCTGCAAAGGATAAAAATTTAAATTACAGAAAAATAACATTGTAGAAAATAAAGCAGGCAAATGGTTCCTTGAAATAAAAACCGGTTTGAAGGACCCTGACCTTGGCAAAGGGAAAATGTTTATTTATCTTTTCTTCCCCCCTCATTTAACTCCCCGGAACCCCGCAGCATCTAAGCCTTAAAAATCTCGTACCGACGAATCTATCCATCCGATCGTCTTAATATTAGCATATTTGGAATCAGCTCGTCAAAACCTACAAGATGACTACCTGTTTTTTCAAAAATAGTGTTTTGGTGGAAAATTGCATTTTCTATTTTTCCGAGGAAAACTTTTTCGGAAAAACTGCTCTCTAAACAGCACGTAGTTTTCCGAAAGAATGAGAACGAGCTTTTCAAAAAAAATTTCCGACCATTTTTAGTGGCCAAAACGAGGAAACTACTTTTGGGCATCTTCCCTCTCTCTCGCACACTTCCTTCCTTGCCTTCAACGTTCTTCCTCCCATCCACCAACACCCAAACAATTAATCACATCCCTCCATAACCTTCCTCGATGCTCGATGCCTGCCATCTCCTCCATTCTCCCACCACTTCTCCCAACTTACGTGGTGGTGCACTCACCCATCACCTCCCCTACCCTCCTCTATCCTTCCCACACCTCCACCATCCTTCCCATCACGTTCCCCCATTTTGACCCTACGTCCCCTCCATAACCTCTTCCCAAAATCGCGTCTTTGGGGGTATGAGGAAGTCAAAATTTGCTCAAAAAACGACAAACAGAAGGTTTTAAAGGTAGCGAAAATTCTTCGGGTTGAGTTAAGCGTTGTTTATACAAATCCTTCAAGTTTTCCCGTTATGGGCGTCTTGAGAAAACATTGGCTGGGAAGCGATAAGGAGAAGGGTGGGCTTAGGCAAATCCGGTAAAACTTGGCGTTTCGCAAACGATGTTAACGCTAACGACATAAGTGTTTCAAATTAAAATGTTTTCCCAACTTTTTTCCTCGATTAAAACACTATTATAATAGAAAAGTAAAGAAAGAATCAAGGAAAGGAAGTTCGACTCCTTTTTTTTCTCTCAAGAAGCGCCCCCAGGCCACCTGCCGAACCGACACAAAGAAAATAACGCAATTATGTGTGGTAGCGACAAAAGGGAGAAACGTCCCTGGGGGGCACAATTAAAAGCATAAATGCGGGGAAAGGGTCTTTTCTCCGGGAGGCCCTTTTCTCGACGAAAACCAAGCCCTTTTTCACTTCGACAACTCCCAAGACAAATTGAAGGGAAACCCCTTTTTCCTTTATTCAACCATCGGTTTTCATAGGTCCACCTAATTTAATATTTATTTCTTTTTATATCATATTCAATAAAAACATTAATATTTAAACGGTACTCATTAGAAGGGAAAACGCGTTCCATTGACAAAGTTCGAATTTACGACTCTTAACAAAAACCCATTCTGAGGGCTTCTCCTTTGTTCCATCCCCCGACGCTTTTTTCCCCGCTTTTCTTTTTTATTGTTCCAACTTTTCCTATTGTATTTTCGGTTGTAAAACGTGTTTTCACAGCTCCGTCTCTATTTCAGTATTCTCTATTTGCTAAAAATATATATTTCTTTTTACATTTTATCTAGGAAGTTGGTAATTTTGAGATTTTTCGCTTTTTAAAAGAGGATAGAAGAGGAAAGGGAGGGAAAAAGGCAAATTATGTACATAACTAAATAAATAGTCCAGTCAATCTAAGCCCGAAAAGGGCAAATAAAAAAAAAGGTATTTTGTTTATCTACAGAAATTTGTAGGGGTAGGCCCCCTGATTAACCACAAAAAAGTCCCCTACCGAAATCCGTAGGGAAAAGTGTCTAGAGCGTTTTTAAGGTGATTTTTTTTCGTTTTTTCTGCAATATCTCGAAAGCCGTTAGTCGTAGGTGAAATAATTTTTGGTACAAAAGTAAAGGTAATTTAATTTTCTATAATTTTGAGCTAATATGATTTTTTCGTAGGACCAAACGTTTCTGAGCTACGAGGTCGCAAAAAAAACCGTGGTTTTTATTTTGACCTCTAAAGGACATAATACGTCATTTAATCAAAAACGTGTACTTAATAAAAGTTGTAAAGAATTTAATTACCTTTAAAAAACGACTCTCAAAAAGCAATTAACGATCAATAGGCAGGGGTGGGGGTAAATTTCAAAATACTCAAAAAAATTCAGTCAAAAAATTTTATTGAAAAAATTCAAATTTCAAAAAATTGTATAAAAACAAAATTAAAGAGTATTAAATTTGCTACAAATTTGACCTAGTAAGGTTTTTTGTTGGACCAAACGTATCTGAGCTACGAGGCGACAGGTCCTTCTGGGGTTAAAATTATGTTTTTTAATTTTACCCCCACCCCTACATATTGATCGTTAATTGCTTCTCGATAGTTGATTTTAAATGGAAATTGAATTATCTACAACGTTTACTTAGTACGCTTTTTTGATAGGATATCTCCTTCCTTGATTTTTTCCGACTTTTCTAAAATCTGACTTTTTTCATAGGAAAAACTCGAAAATCGCGCTTTTTTGTCGCCTCGTAGCTCAGGAACGGTTGGTCTTACAAAAAATCTTAGTAGGTCAAATTTGTAGCAAATTTAATGCTCTTTAATTTTGTTTTATACAATTTTTTGAAATTTCAATTTTTGAATGAAATTTGTTTTGAAATTTACCCCCCACCCCTGCCTATTGATCGTTAATTGCATTTTGAGAGTCGTTTTTTAAAGGTGATTAAATTCTCTACAACTTTTATTAAGTACAATTTTTTGATTAAATGACGTCTTATGTCCTGTAGAGGTCAAAATAAAAACCCCGGTTTTTTTTTTGCGACCTCGTAGCTCAGAAACGTTTGGTCCTACGAAAAAATCATATTTCCTCAAAATTATAGCAATTTAAATTATCTTTAATTTTGTACAAAAAATTATTTCGCCTACGACTAACGGTTTTCGAGATATTGCAGAAAAAACGAAAAAAATCACCTTAAAAACGCTCTAGGCACTTTTCCCTACGGGTTTCGGTAGGGGACTTTTTTTGTGGTTAATCACCTACCCCTACAAATTTCCATAGATAAACAAAATACTGGGAGGGAAAAAATTATGTACATACCTAAGTAAAAGTGAGTTGGTGAAATAGTAAAAAACGGTGACGTAGAAGAAAAAGTAAGTAGTAGTATGGAATAGGTCCCCCAAAACTCCAACTTTCTCAAAATTCGCAGCTCCTTTCCAAAAATACTCCCTCTCTCATCGCCTCCCCTACCCTCCTGGACTTTCCTTCACCTTCCCCCACCATCCACCTCCTCTCACCACTCTCCCATGATTAACATCCCACCACCTTCCTACCAATCTACAATCCCAATCTCATACCAACCACTATCCTTTCCCTCTTTAAAGAACTAAACGATTCTTCGTACAAGTAATTGAAAACCCCTTAATTTCTCAACAATGTCACATTGAAATGTACCAAAATACCTAATTGAAAAATATTAAAAATAAAATTAATTAAAATTTCATTTGAATCTCTATCCAATTGGGTATCATTATATTAATTTTAAAACTTTTAATTATTACACGTATTATTAATACCCTAAGTCTTCACAATGATAAACGTAATTACATTTTTGCTCATTATTCATTAGGAAAATTAAAATTTGAACCCTGATGTTGATATTCGGAAATACATGGATATTTGTGAGAGCGTTAAAAAGGCGTTGTATAAAAAAAAAAGTTAAATGTAAACCCCCCTTAATTTTTAATAAAGAATTGATCGGTATATTTAAAAATGAATTTCGATATACAGGGTGCCCCAAACAGAACCTAACTTCCTTATTTCAAATGAGAACCCCTATTTTTTATTGCAGATTCGTAATCTACTCAAAATTTCAAGTAAATTTGACTAAATAATTGCCACTTTTGACAACTTTCAAAAAGACCAAGTTTTAGTTTTATTTCGAGCTAAAGTCCGACTTAATTGACTTAAGAGGCAAAATTTTTTTTTTTTTTTTTGTGAAGATTCCGAATATTACTAATTAAAGCATCCACTATCCATCATCGAATTTAATTGTTTAACTAATTCATTATTTAAAAAATTGTTTTAATAATAAAGTTTTAACTCGGTCCAAGATATAAGATCAGCGAAATTCATCTTCCCCACAAAAATCGCTACAGCTCCTCCAAAAATGGAGATAGCGATTTCGGTCTAAAAGAAAAATTCCTTAAAGGCTCTACTTTTCATCTCTGAAATAAAAATTGGGGATTCCCATTGAAATAAAGAAGTTTTTGTCAATATCTCGTGATACAGAAGGCGTGGATGCTTCAATTAGTAATATGTATGTATTTGGAATCTTCAGAAGATTTGGCCTCTTAAGTCAATTTAAATGGATTTTAGGGCGAAATAAAACTAAATGTTGGTGCCCCCTTGGCGAATGGCAATGCCGACGCCAAAAGAAAAAAAAACCTGAAATGTATTTAACTTTTATTATATTAGGTATTACCTATGGTAACCTCGACTCAAAAAAAGAGCTCGACAACTTTTTCTTCCCTTCAAATTTCAACTTTTGACTAGCAAACTAGAAATGTGTCTGAAAAACCTTTTTTTTTCCCCCTTACACCCCCTAAAGTCGAAATGACTTTCCCATATGAGATTATTGTTTTGTAGGCCGTAATCGAGTTAGTTTCACGCTAACGATACCGCGTGGACGTCGAGGGGGGAACGGGTCGAGCCATACAGTAGCAAAACATGAGATTTGGCCATATTCCAAGTAGTTCCTTTTGTTCCCTTGTTTATGCCAAGTTTTCTTCTCTCGCAGGTCTCACCGAGACTTTTCAAAATCTTTTTTTATCCCTAAAATCCAGCTTATTGTCTAGTTTGAAGGTTTTAAGGGCAAGGAACTCTAAGTTTTTGACCTTCTGGGTGTGATATATTGTAAAAACGTTTTTTCTGTGTTAGAATGTAAAGAATTCCAATTAATCACCGTTGTAAAGATAAACAGCAAAGGTTGGTAAACGTCTTTTCTTTCCTTTCGTCTCTCCCCTTTTTCTTCAAAGAAAACAGGATTTATGCCGTAAGAAGATTGAGCGTCGTAACGATTTGGAGCGGGTTAACACCGGTCTAGAAAAGAGAGATGTACCTTAGGCGGAGGGGCTTAAACAAGGGGTCGGGATGGTGATGAAAGAAGAAGAGGGTGCAAGTAAAACAATGCCTGAGGGCATCGTAATACAAGACCTCGATACGTCTTATCTAAACAGCGAAAAAACCCTCTTTTTCAAACATTTCACCCTCAAAACATTTATTTTCGACGTTTTCCTCAAAATAGGCTCATAAGTGAGTCTTTGCCACCTATAAGTCAACAAAGTGGTCCAAGTGTTTCTTTCGCTGAAAAAACAGAATTGTAGCGAAAAATTCGAACGTTTTAAACAAAACGTGTGAAAAAAATTGAAGTCAGAATCGGACAGGAAATTAAATAATAATAAATCCTCTTTGCAATACCAAAGTGGAAAAAAGCCTGACAAGGCATTGACACTTTCTTCCCGTAATTTGACATGAAAACCGTTTTCCAGAACCATTAGTGACATGTCTTTTTACGTCCGAACAATAATTTTATAGAGATCTTTTGTTTTTCTGTCATCTTTTCGGGGCGAAATGAAAGTTATAAGGGAGAGAAAAGGGATTTCGGACATGTACACAAGCGTTTGGATGTATTATGAAGACGTAAGAAGGGTCGAGAAATTTATTGCCTGTTTTATCACCTGGCCACGTGCTTCTACGAGGACTTCCTTTCGCCTTTAAATCAACCTCGGGATTAATGACGGAATGTGCCAACGTCGATTTTGAAGATTGACTAGAATGTTTCAAGAAGCACTTAGGAACAATTTTTTCCCCCTCTTTTGTTCTTTGTTGCGCAATTTCAGGGCATCGCATACCAAGAAGGGCATAATAATTAAAATGGGATAAACTATGAATTAAACTGTGAAAACATAGGGGAAAAAGGGGCACAAGAATGGGGTGAATTGGGCCTTGAAAATGGGATAAAATGGAAACCAGAATAGAATGGAAAAGTCGCACCAGAATAACCCATATCTACCCAGATACGGCACACCAGAATGTTATAAAAAATTACATGAGAATGGGGTAAAATGATTACACCCGAATAGGGTAAAAGGGTTAAACCAGAATTGGTTGAAAGGGTTAAACAAGAATTGGTTGAAAGGGTTAAACCAGGATTGGTTGAAAGGGTTAAACCAGAATTGGTTGAAAGGGTTAAACCATAATTGGTTGAAAGGGTTAAACCAGAATTGGTTGAAAGGGTTAAACCAGAATTGGTTGAAAGGGTTAAACCAGAATTGGTTGAAAGGGTTAAACCAGAATTGGTTGAAAGGGTTAAACCAGAATTGGTTGAAAGGGGTTAAAACCAGAATTGGTTGAAAGGTTAAACCAGAATGTCGAAAGGTAAACCAGAATTGGTAAAGGGTTAAACAGAATGTGAAAGGTTAAACCAGGATGTTGAAAGGGTTAAACAGAATGGTTGAAAGGGTTAAACAGGATTGGTTGAAAGGGTTAAACTAGAATGGTTGAAAGGGTTAAACAAGAATGTTGAAAGGGTTAACAGGATTGTAGGGTTTAAACCATTGTGATGGTCGGTGAAAGGGTTAAACAAGAATTGGTGAGTGAAAGGGTAAACAGGATTGTGGTTGAAAGGGTTAAACAAGAATTGGTTGAAAGGGTTAAACCAGGATTGGTTGAAAGGGTTAAACCAGAATTAGTTGAAAGGGTTAAACCAGAATTGGTCGAAAGGGTTAAACAAGAATTGGTTGAAAGGGTTAAACCAGAATTAGTTGAAAGGGTTAAACCAGAATCGGTTGAAAAGGTTAAACCGGAATTGGGTAAAAATGGTTAAACTGGTACTGGTTAACTGGTACTGGAACTGGTTAAAATGGTAAAAATGGAATTGGTCGAAAGGGTTAAACGAGAATTTGGTTGAAAGGTTTAAAACAGAATGGGGTAAAAGTATTAAACCAGAATGGAGTAAAAGGTTTAAAACAGAATTGGGTGAAAGGGTCAAACGGTAAACCAGAATTGGTTAAAAAGGTTAAACCGGAATTTGGTAAAAATGGTTAAACCAGAATTGGGTAAAAGGGTTACACCAGAATGGGGTAAAATGTTTATCTCA
This sequence comes from Orius laevigatus, assembly GCA_018703685.1. Taxonomy (NCBI): domain Eukaryota; kingdom Metazoa; phylum Arthropoda; class Insecta; order Hemiptera; family Anthocoridae; genus Orius; species Orius laevigatus. The sequence goes on along the minus strand of JAGWEN010001360.1, from coordinate 5,409 downwards.
ACCCTTCGCACTCTCCCAAATGTTTAACGCTATTAAATACCATCCCCCTAAAGGGCCTAATTCCTCCAAAAACTTAAAAAACTTCCTCCAAAACTTCCTCTGGGAAGAGGAATACCTAAAATAATTAATTATGTATTTTTAAATTAACGAATTTAAATCGAAATATGATATCTGCAGGAGTACTATTCAGCAAGCTTCACAATAGAATTAATTAGGTATTTAATTATGAAAAATTCACAAGGAAAACATATTTTTCCTCCTTTTCTTCTTTTCTTTAGAAGTTTTTTTTTTTCGCATTACGTTTGCTCCGCTTTATTTCTCGAATCCAATTTCGAGGTGAGACAAGTCAATGGCGTCTCCCCTTCGCCCCTTAGGCCCTTCGGGGGCCAATCTCTAAAATATTCCTCGCAACGTTTTTCCTCGACGACTCTATGATGCGGTATGAATAAATCCCGAACGGGGGAGAAGGCGGATCGAGCAATACGTCGGCGAAAATAGGGCGCGGAAGACGCGGAAAAAGAAAAAGGGAAAAAAATTACATATAAACGTGACTCGCGGAATCTTTTTACTCTTCGAAAATACAATAAAAACCAAAAAATACATAAAGGTGGGAAAGTTGGGTTGTTGTGGGGAGGGAAGGAGGGTAGCGGAGGTGATGAATGAGAAGGTTCCTTTGCGACTAAAATGGCCCCTTTTAGCTTGATTTTTGATCCTTTTTGGCGAAGAGGAGACTGGCCGAGCGCAGAACACCCAAACAGTGAATACATAGAGGAGGCGCCGGGGGGCGTAAGCTGTCCGTGGAAAAGCTCAAGATGTGTGTGCAATCTCACCAATATTCGTCAAAAACAAGAACCTCAAATCACATTTTTAAAGCTAAATTTTGGTCGAAAAACATCGAAATCAGAACATTTAGGATGCCTAATTCGTCCAAAAACCTAAAATCAGATACTTTTACAGCATATTTTGTAGACACTCGCATCAACATTTTAAAAGCTAAACTTTTCGGAAGTCAAACACCCTCAAAATCGAACAATTTTAAAGAGATAATTTTGGTCAAAAAACCGCTCGAAAGTCACATTTAAAAGCTAAATTTCGTCAAAAAACAAAAACAAAAACTCCAAATACAACATTCATAAAGCCAATTTTCGTCCAAAACTCGAAATCAACTTTAAATTGACAATTTTTTCGTCAAAAACCTCCAATCATGGATGGTGAGACCAATTTTTGTAAAAAAATCTCAAAAATCGAGTTTTAAGGTGCAATTTCTTTTGTCAAAAACCTCAAAATCAACATTTAAAAAGCCTAATTTTTGTCAAAAAACCTCGAAATCAACACTTTTGAAGCCTAATTTTCGTCAAAAAACCTCAAAATCAACTTTAAATTGACAATTCTTCGTCAAAAACCTACAACTGATGGTTGTAAGACCAATTTTTGTCAAAAAAGCTCAAAATCAACGTTTTAAGTACAATTTCTTTTGTCAAAAACCACAAAATCAACAAAACGCCTAATTTTGGTCAGAAAACCTCGAAATCAACATTTATGATGACTAATTTTCGTCCAAAAACCTCAAAATCAACACTTTCAAAGCCTAATTTTGGTTAAAAAAAACCTCGAAATCAACTTTAAATTGACAATTTTTTGTCAAAAACCTTAAAATCATGATTATAAGAGCAAATATTTTTGTCAAAAACCTCAAAATCAACATTATAAAACCAAAATTTCATCCAAAAACCTCAAAGTTAACATTCAAAACTTTGGGGGGGGGGGGCAAAGGATTTAATTTGTTTAAAAGGAGGGCGCACTGTGAAAAAGTTTGGGAACCTCTGTTTTTGCCTAATATATTTTTCTAAAAGCCAATTTTCTGTTAAATTTTCGCCCCATCGGGGCGCCCCCTTAACTGAAAACCCACCCACACCCTAAGGTCCCAGTCCGCCCCTGGTCAATAGGTTGTCATCTGTTGCTTTTCAACAGGTTTTGAAAGGGCCGTTTGGTGGCAAACTGTTCGAAATGAAATCCGAACTTTATGAAAATTGCGGCGACCCCGTTTTTAAGGTTTTCCGGAGGGTTGTCTTCAAACCCCTGAGGGCTCAGCTGCTTCCCCTCGGCAATCAACGAGTAAAAATGTAAATGAACTGTAATTGTCGAAACGATGAGTCGCTAACTGCCTTCCTCCCTTATTTTTCCTAAACCTAATCGCCTCTCCGATTATTTTTTACGTCCGAAAAACAGATTTTTCCTTTTTATTTCCATTTCAATTCCCCCTTTGATTATTCAGCATTCAAAATTGTCGAAAATGGCAGGTTTAGGGCATAACTTTCTATCGAATTAACCGGATAACGATTCAACAATCATCGACCAAGTTTCCGCATATGGAGAGAAGGCTTAATTGACTTAAAATCGACATAAACAGTCAGTTTCCAGGGTTTCCATCCCATTTTAAGCGATTTCGAAGAGGAAATTCGAGGAGGAGTTAACAAGGGAAGGAACTTGACGTCGTTAACGGTTGTTACCTTCAAACACCGATCGAATACGGGGAAAAATTGGCGAAAAGTTTGTTTTTTTCATTCACGCCTTTTAGAAGACTCGGGAAAAGCCGGGATTCCGCCTTAAAAGACAAACTCTGTAGTAGATTGGGGCCAGGGAGAGTTATGTTTATCGCAGGGCAATAAAGACATCCAGCTGTAGCCGGGGTATGTCGTTTCCCGGAGGGAGGGTGGGGAAGGGCTGGGGGGGGGAGCTATGGGAAAAAATACAGGGAGGCCTCTGACCCCACTTAGGCCGTCGACAAATTTTTACCACCGAACAGACAATCGATATTTTCTCCGTTCCTTTTTCCGTTTTATCTTCATATTTAAAAAAATGTTGAAAAAGGCTGTCCGGTGAACCAATTAGACTTTAATAGTGTTAAGAATAATTGATTGAACATTGGAGTGCATTTTTCTATTTTTAAAGTGCCAATGTTAACCAATTTTGATATGAGATACCAAGAAAATGAGATACCAAAATTGGTTGAAATAGGCATATCCTTTTGTTGTTCACTCTTTAACCAATTGGGTTTCACCATTGTTAAAGGGTGTCCTTTTAACCCATTGGGGAGACCATTCTGGGGCCTCTTTATACCCCGTAAAGTCGATGAAATCGATAAAAGTCGATGTAATCGATAAAAGTCGGTGAAATCGATAAAAGTCGATGAAATCGATAAAATTCGATGAAATCGATACAAGTCGGTGAAATCGATAAAAGTCGATAAAAGTCAATGAAATCGATGAAATCAATGTGAGTCGATGAAAATAGATGAAAGTCGATGAAATCGATAAAAGTCAATGTAATCGATAGAAGTCGATGAAATATCAAAAAGTTTTATCTAAAAGTCGATGAAATCGACGAAATTCGACGAAATCGATGAAAGTAGTTGCGATAAAAGTCGATGAGAGTCGATGAAAGTCGATGAAATCGATAAAAGTCGATGAAATCGATAAAAGTCTATGAAATCGATAAAAGTCGATGAAATCGATAAAAGTCGATGAAATCGATAAAAGTCGATGAAATCGATAAAAGTCGATGAAATCGATAAAAGTCGATGAAATCGATAAAAGTCGATGAAATCGATAAAAGTCGATGAAATCGATAAAAGTCGATGAAATCGATAAAAGTCGATGAAATCGATAAAAGTCGATGAAATCGATGAAAGTCGATGAAATCGATGAAAGTCGATGAGAGTCGATGAAAGTCGATGAAATCGCGAATGGACGAATCGATGAAAGTTTGCGATAAAAGTCGATGAGAGTCGATGAAAATCGATGAAATCGATACAAGTCGGTGAAATCGATAGAAATCGATGAAATCAATGTGAGTCGATAAAAGTCGATGAAAGTAATTGAAAGTCGATAAAAGTCAATGTAATCGATAAAAGTCGATGAAATATCGATTTTTATCAAAAAGTCGATGAAATCGACGAAATTCGACGAAACTGAAAGTAGTGCGATAAAAGTCGATGAAAGTCGATGACAAATCGATGAAATCGATAAAAGTCGATGAAATGCGATACAAGTCGATGAAATCGATAAAAGTCGATGAAATCGATACAAGTCGATGAAATCGATACAAAGTCGATGAAATCGATAAAAGTCGATGAAATCGATAAAAGTCGATGAAATCGATAAAAGTCGATGAAATCGATAAAAGTCGATGAAAATCCATAAAAGTCGATGAAATCGATAAAGTCGATGAATCGATAAAAGTCGATGAAATACGATGAAAAGTCGATGAAATCGATGAAAGTCGATGAGAGTCGATGAAAGTTCGATGAAATCGATGAAAGTCGATGAAATCGATGAAAAGAAAAGTCGATGAAATCGATAAAAGTCGATGAAATCGATAAAAGTCGATGAAATCGATAAAAGTCGATGAAATCGATAAAAGTCGATGAAATCGATAAAAGTCGATGAAATCGATAAAAGTCGATGAAATCGATAAAAGTCGATGAATTCGATACAAGTCGATGAGAATCGATACAAGTCGATGAACTCGCTACAAGTCGATGAAATCGATACAAGTCGATGAAATCGATACAAGATCGAGAAATCAGATACAAGTCGATGAAATCGATACAGTCGATGAAAATCAGATACAAGTCGATGAGATCGATACAAGTCGATGAGAATGAACAATGCGATGAATTCATCAAAGGCGATGAAATCATAAAGTCGATGAATCGATAAAGATCGAAGAAATCCATAAAGTCGATGAAATCGCATAAAAGTCGATGAAATCGATAAAAGTCGAAGAACACACGATAAAAGTCGATGAAAACGATACAGTCGATGAAATCGATGAAACCGATAAAAGTCAATGAAATCGATAATAGTTGATGAAATTCGATGAAATCGATGAAACGATAATAGTCGATGAAATCGATAAAAGTCAATGAGATCGATAAAGTCGATGTACTCGATACGTCCAAAGTCGATGAAACCGATAAAAGTCGATGAATCGATAATAGTCGATAAAATTCGATGACATCGGCTGAAATGTCGATGAATCAGATGTGGAAATTCGATGAAAATCTATGAAAGTCGATGAAATCTAGAACGTCGACTAAAAGTCGATGCAAAATGCTTGTTGAGATGTTCCGATTGAGGCCTTACACTTTGTAAGTACGCAAGTCCTCTAGAAAGCAACTTTTAGGACAGTACTGGCCGTCACTTAAACAATTAGAGGCGAAGTGAAATCAAAATAAATCCAGACTAAAGTTCTCATAAAACTCGTTTCCTCCTCATCATGTACAGCGTTAATGATGCCCGAGTCGGAGAAACGGCAAGTTTCAAAATCCGACGCTAACAATCGTGAATTGTTAAGGAACGTATATAAGTGCAGGGGATTTAATTAAGAAGGGATAAACAAGAAATG
>JAGWEN010000136.1:34797-232992 GCA_018703685.1 Orius laevigatus | reverse complement strand
ATTATAATGGCACCTAGAGTGCCTTTTACTTTGAAAATGAATTCTAGAGGATCGTTTTTCAATGACGAAGGATTCTAGAGGGTCATTTATCGTTCATAAATAAACCTTGAGTGTCATTTTAGGATTATAATGGCACCTAGTATGCCTTTTACTTTGAAAATGAATTCTAGAGGGTCTTTTTTCAATGATGAAGGATTCTAGAGGGTCATTTATCGTTCATAAATACACCTAGAGTGTCATTTTAGGATTATAATGGTAACTAGAGTGCCTTTTACTTTGAAAATGAATTCTAGAGTGTCTTTTTTCAATGATGAAGGATTCTAGAGGGTCATTTATCGTTCATAAATAAACCTAGAGTGTCATTTTAGGATTATAATGGCACCTAGAGTGCCTTTTACTTTAAAAATGAATTCTAGAGAGTCTTTTTTCAATGATGAAGGATTCTAGAGGGTCATTTATCGTTCATAAATAAACCTAGAGTGTCATTTTAGGATTATAATGGCACCTAGAGTTCCTTTTACTTTGAAAATGAATTCTAGAGGGTCGTTTTTCAATGACGAAGGATTCTAGAGGGTCATTTATCGTTCATAAATAAACCTAGAGTGTCATTTTAGGATTATAATGGCACCTAGAGTGCCTTTTACTTTAAAAATGAATTCTAGAGAGTCTTTTTTCAATGATGAAGGATTCTAGAGGGTCATTTATCGTTCATAAATAAACCTAGAGTGTCATTTTAGGATTATAATGGCACCTAGAGTGCCTTTTACTTTGAAAATGAATTCTAGAGGGTCGTTTTTCAATGACGAAGGATTCTAGAGGGTCATTTATCGTTCATAAATAAACCTAGAGTGTCATTTTAGGATTATAATGGCACCTAGAGTTCCTTTTACTTTGAAAATGAATTCTAGAGGGTCGTTTTTCAATGACGAAGGATTCTAGAGGGTCATTTATCGTTCATAAATAAACCTAGAGTGTCATTTTAGGATTATAATGGCACCTAGTATGCCTTTTACTTTGAAAATGAATTCTAGAGGGTCTTTTTTTCAATGATGAAGGATTCTGGGGTGTCTTTTTAGGATTATTATGCCATCTAGGATGTCTTTTACTTTGAAAATGAATTCTATAGGATCGTTTTTCATTTTTCTTGAAAATTTAGTGAAAATATATATTTTTCGATGTTTGTTGTAATTTGTAATTGAAAATGTAATCTAATTACAAATTACATTGTAATCGAATTACGTTGTAATTGAATTACGTCGTAATTCAATTACTTACTATAAAAAGTAATTCGATTACATTGTAATTCAATTACTTACTTTAAAAGTAATTCAATTACATTGTAATTAAATTATTAATTCAATTACAATGTAATTCAATTACGCCCTACTCTGATTGTGAGAGGGGGGCAAGCTATGTACATCCTGGCTTCAACTCGTGTATTCAAGTGCCTGGTATTTGGAGTTCTCACCTAAGTCTTGAGTATGTCCTCTTCCGTTTCCATCAAGGGTCAAAAGACTGTAACCATCCCAGAGTTTGGTGTGTCCTTCAGGACATTCAGGGATTTCTTCGCTTTGACTGTGTTTGACCAACAGAAGTCCGGAAAGTTCGAGTTCGTCTCTGCAAGGTGCTCCTGGAGGACCTGGGTTCCCTCGAGGACCAATCGGCCCCTAGGAAAAAAAATTAAATTAATTAATTTAAATAGGTCAAGCGGACTTCAAGCTTATTTCATATTTCCCTCCAATTTGATTTGAGATTCGATTCATTCTTTTTATAATTTATGTATAATTATGTTCAAAGATTAGTTAGATTAGTAATTATTTAATATACTATTTTCTTATCAATTTAATAAATATGTAAACCAATATTAATCTATTCATATCTAAATTTTGTGGGAAATCATGGCAGCCGTGGACTAAGTGCCGCCTTCGCCGTTCGGAGACTGCTGTGTGTCTCGTGTGGACGCGCGTGATCAAGTTCGGTCCCGCGAACCGTTATAGTAGCGACAATTTATGATTTTATTGAACAGAACCGAATCGAAACGACTTTTTATCGAATCTGAATCGTAAGGAATTTTAAGTGAAGGCCATCGATGTATATAAGTCGGGGTATATAAGGGTAACTTATATACATCGATGAAGAAGGCACAACTTGTTGGACAGTCGAAGAACTTTTTCATCCTTTTCATTGGAATTTTATGCCTGGGGGGGTGGGGGACGAGTCTCGTAAGTTCTTTGATCCTTTCCACCTATGGTCCTTTCCCGCCCTTTTTAGAGTGTTTTATGTTGGCCCCTTGGGGGCCCTGGGTTACTGGGTATAAAACCTTTAAATCTGAATCCTGTGTGTCAACTATCAACACTCAACCAGGGCCCCCCTGACTTAAACGAAAGGAAAAGTTTGGTGATGCGCAGGACTTGGGCACCCAGCGCGCTAGTAGTTTCGCTGGCAGCTTGTGTGTGTGTCGTTGGTGTGGTCATGTGCCTGTCTGTGTACGTGCTAGTGAAACGCCGGGCATGACCGCTAGGTTTTCACGGCTCGTTTTTCTGCCGGCCAGTTAGAGATCTGTATCAGTATACAATAAGTATTATCTAATATCTGGTGACTCAACCACCTTGGAGTTTGGACCGGGGGGTGGGGGTTCCAACCGTAGGACGTAGGACGTAGGACATAGGATAATATTACTCTGTGAACCCACAGATTATCTATATACGTGTATAATATACACATAGAATATAATATTTAGATTTTAGATAGAATACTAGAACAGATAGAATATATTTACAGGAGGTCCTCGCGGTCCCTGAGGGCCAAGGGATCCTTTCATTCCTAAGAATCCTTCATCTCCAGGCAATCCGATGTCTCCTTTTGGACCGAAATCACCTTTCATCCTTTCATACCGATGTCTCCTCTTTCGCCTTGTGTTCCAGGTGGTCCTGGCTGGCCTCTTTCACCTAAAAATTTTGAGTAAGAATTTTTTTTTCCCCGGACAAAGTAGCATACCTTTGTCACCCTTGGATCCTGGTCGTCCGTCAAAAAACTCGTGGTTCTCCTTTGTCTCCTTTGGTACCATCGGTACCATCGATTCCAGGTGGTCCTAAGAGTCCTTTGTCTCCCCTCGTTCCAGGCCTGCCAGGGGTTCCTGGCCTTCCAGGTTGCCCTGACATTCCTTTGTCGCCTTTGAATCCTTCTGGACCTTGCGGGCCCGGGAAACCTATAAAAAATTATACTAATTAAAGTTTTATGGCTATTTTAGATACCTCTTTCTCCTTTGGATCCTTTCGGTCCGGCTAAATATCCTTCGGCATCTTTTCCTCGATCTCCTTTTGGTCCCGGTTCGCCTTTCTCTCCGTCGACTCCGTCACGTCCAGGTATTCCATGACGGCCGTCGATTCCTTTTATCGCAGACTCTCCTTTGTCACCTTTATCGCCTTTTGTCCCAGGGAAGCCATTTTTTCCAGGTTCACCCTTCAGCCCAGAGAGGCCTTTGAGCCCTTTGTCTCCTTTTTCGCCAGGGAATCCTTGAGGGCCTAATTTTCCTTGTTTTCCAGGAACACCGGGTAACCCTTTCTCTCCTTTCAAAACGCCGTTATAATGGCACCAAGAGTGCCTTTTACTTTGAAAATGAATTCTAGAGGGTATTTTTTCAATGACGGAGGATTCTAGAGGGTCATTTATCGTTCATAAATCATAAATAAACCTAGAGTGTCATTTTAGGATTATAATGGCACCTAGAGTGCCTTTTACTTTGAAAATGAATTCTAGAGGGTCTTTTTTCAATGATGAAGGATTCTAGAGGGTCATTTATCGTTCATAAATAAACCTAGAGTGTCATTTTAGGATTATAATGGTACCTAGAGTGCCTTTTACTTTGAAAATGAATTCTAGAGGGTATTTTTTCAATGACGGAGGATTCAAGAGGGTCATTTATCGTTCATAAATCATAAATAAACCTAGAGTGTCATTTTAGGATTATAATGGCACCTAGAGTGCCTTTTACTTTGAAAATGAATTCTAGAGGGTCGTTTTTCAATGACGAAGGATTCTAGAGGGTCTATCGTTCATAAATAAACCTAGAGTGTCATTTTAGGATTATAATGGCACCTAGAGTGCCTTTTACTTTGAAAATGAATTCTAGAGGGTCGTTTTTCAATGACGAAGGATTCTAGAGGGTCATTTATCGTTCATAAATAAACCTAGAGTGTCATTTTAGGATTATAATGGCACCTAGAATGCCTTTTACTTTGAAAATGAATTCTAGAGGGTCGTTTTTCAATGATGAAGGATTCTAGAGGGTCATTTATCGTTCATAAATAAACCTAGAGTGTCATTTTAGGATTATAATGGCACCTAGTATGCCTTTTACTTTGAAAATGAATTCTAGAGGGTCTTTTTTTCAATGATGAAGGATTCTGGGGTGTCTTTTTAGGATTATTATGCCATCTAGGATGTCTTTTACTTTGAAAATGAATTCTAGAGGATCGTTTTTCATTTTTCTTGAAAATTTAGTGAAAATATATATTTTTCGATTTTTGTTGTAATTTGTAATTGAAAATGTAATCTAATTACAAATTACATTGTAATCGAATTACGTTGTAATTGAATTACGTCGTAATTCAATTACTTACTATAAAAAGTAATTCGATTACATTGTAATTCAATTACTTACTTTAAAAGTAATTCAATTACATTGTAATTAAATTATTAATTCAATTACAATGTAATTCAATTACGCCCTACTCTGATTGTGAGAGGGGGGCAAGCTATGTACATCCTGGCTTCAACTCGTGTATTCAAGTGCCTGGTATTTGGAGTTCTCACCTAAGTCTTGAGTATGTCCTCTTCCGTTTCCATCAAGGGTCAAAAGACTGTAACCATCCCAGAGTTTGGTGTGTCCTTCAGGACATTCAGGGATTTCTTCGCTTTGACTGTGTTTGACCAACAGAAGTCCGGAAAGTTCGAGTTCGTCTCTGCAAGGTGCTCCTGGAGGACCTGGGTTCCCTCGAGGACCAATCGGCCCCTAGGAAAAAAAATTAAATTAATTAATTTAAATAGGTCAAGCGGACTTCAAGCTTATTTCATATTTCCCTCCAATTTGATTTGAGATTCGATTCATTCTTTTTATAATTTATGTATAATTATGTTCAAAGATTAGTTAGATCAGTAATTATTTAATATACTATTTTCTTATCAATTTAATAAATATGTAAACCAATATTAATCTATTCATATCTAAATTTTGTGGGAAATCATGGCAGCCGTGGACTAAGTGCCGCCTTCGCCGTTCGGAGACTGCTGTGTGTCTCGTGTGGACGCGCGTGATCAAGTTCGGTCCCGCGAACCGTTATAGTAGCGACAATTTATGATTTTATTGAACAGAACCGAATCGAAACGACTTTTTATCGAATCTGAATCGTAAGGAATTTTAAGTGAAGGCCATCGATGTATATAAGTCGGGGTATATAAGGGTAACTTATATACATCGATGAAGAAGGCACAACTTGTTGGACAGTCGAAGAACTTTTTCATCCTTTTCATTGGAATTTTATGCCTGGGGGGGTGGGGGACGAGTCTCGTAAGTTCTTTGATCCTTTCCACCTATGGTCCTTTCCCGCCCTTTTTAGAGTGTTTTATGTTGGCCCCTTGGGGGCCCTGGGTTACTGGGTATAAAACCTTTAAATCTGAATCCTGTGTGTCAACTATCAACACTCAACCAGGGCCCCCTGACTTAAACGAAAGGAAAAGTTTGGTGATGCGCAGGACTTGGGCACCCAGCGCGCTAGTAGTTTCGCTGGCAGCTTGTGTGTGTGTCGTTGGTGTGGTCATGTGCCTGTCTGTGTACGTGCTAGTGAAAACGCCGGGCATGACCGCTAGGTTTTCACGGCTCGTTTTTCTGCCGGCCAGTTAGAGATCTGTATCAGTATACAATAAGTATTATCTAATATCTGGTGACTCAACCACCTTGGAGTTTGGACCGGGGGGTGGGGGTTCCAACCGTAGGACGTAGGACGTAGGACATAGGATATATATTACTCTGTGAACCCACAGATTATCTATATACGTGTATAATATACACATAGAATATAATATTTAGATTTTAGATAGAATACTAGAACAGATAGAATATATTTACAGGAGGTCCTCGCGGTCCCTGAGGGCCAAGGGATCCTTTCATTCCTAAGAATCCTTCATCTCCAGGCAATCCGATGTCTCCTTTTGGACCGAAATCACCTTTCATCCCTTTCATACCGATGTCTCCTCTTTCGCCTTGTGTTCCAGGTGGTCCTGGCTGGCCTCTTTCACCTAAAAATTTTGAGTAAGAATTTTTTTTTCCCCCGGACAAAGTAGCATACCTTTGTCACCCTTGGATCCTGGTCGTCCGTCAAAAACTCGTCCTGGTTCTCCTTTGTCTCCTTTGGTACCATCGGTACCATCGATTCCAGGTGGTCCTAAGAGTCCTTTGTCTCCCCTCGTTCCAGGCCTGCCAGGGGTTCCTGGCCTTCCAGGTTGCCCTGACATTCCTTTGTCGCCTTTGAATCCTTCTGGACCTTGCGGGCCCGGGAAACCTATAAAAAATTATACTAATTAAAGTTTTATGGCTATTTTAGATACCTCTTTCTCCTTTGGATCCTTTCGGTCCGGCTAAATATCCTTCGGCATCTTTTCCTCGATCTCCTTTTGGTCCCGGTTCGCCTTTCTCTCCGTCGACTCCGTCACGTCCAGGTATTCCATGACGGCCGTCGATTCCTTTTATCGCAGACTCTCCTTTGTCACCTTTATCGCCTTTTGTCCCAGGGAAGCCATTTTTTCCAGGTTCACCCTTCAGCCCAGAGAGGCCTTTGAGCCCTTTGTCTCCTTTTTCGCCAGGGAATCCTTGAGGGCCTAATTTTCCTTGTTTTCCAGGAACACCGGGTAACCCTTTCTCTCCTTTCAAAACGCCGTCCGAATTTCCTGGTGGACCGACCGGTCCCATATCACCTTTAAGCCCTCGGTCACCTCTCAGACCGTCTAATCCTTTTGGTCCTGCTGGTCCTCTGTCTCCTTGAGGACCAATTAGTCCTTGCTCTCCCATTGGTCCTCTTTCACCTTTGGTCCCCTTCACTCCTGTGTAGCCTGGTCGACCGGGAACACCCTTTTCTCCTTTAACTTTGATTTCCGGTCCAGGAGGTCCTTGCTTTCCTTTCGTTCCGGGAGGTCCTTTTGGTCCGACCGGTCCAAGTTTTCCTAAATTTTAAGATGTTAAAAAGTTTTAAAAAATCCTTGATGTTTTTACCAGGGGGTCCTTGAGGTCCATTCTCTCCGTTAAGTCCGTCTTTTCCTTTAGGGCCCATTCGTCCTTTGTCTCCTTTAAACCCAGGTGATCCAGGTATACCTTTGTAGCCAGGTTCTCCAGGAAGTCCGTCCATACCGGGCGATCCAGGTGGTCCCATTTCCCCTTTCACACCCTATTAAAAATTTTATTTGGAATTTTTTATTTTTTTTAAAACAATTTGACTCACTTTGTCGCCTCTTGGTCCATTGAATCCGTCATAACCGCGTTCTCCTTTGTCGCCTTTTTCGCCTATTCCGCCAGGGATTCCGTCTTTGCCTGGCTCACCGGGAGGACCGATTGGACCCAATTTTCCGATACCTGGAAGTCCAGCTTCTCCTTTTCTACCAGGCACTCCGTCTCTTCCTGGTTCTCCTTTCAGACCTTTTTCGCCGATATCACCAGGTATGCCTCGGTCACCTTTGGCAGAAACTGGCCCTTGAGATCCTTTTTCACCCTGGAAAATTCAAGTTTTTTTTATATATATTTTTTTTTACCATGTACCTTTAAAAATGTAGCCAATGGGAAAATTCTTTGATTGGTTAAAGACTTGCAGATTGACTGAAACTTACAGGTAATCCAGGGGGTCCTTGTTCTCCTCTATCACCTTGGGGGCCTAATCCTCCTGGAGGTCCGCGAGGACCGACATCTCCTTTTTCTCCTAAGGAACCGACTGGTCCTGGTCCACCGGGAGGTCCTCGAGGACCTTGATTTCCTTGGAATCCAGTCATTCCAGTTTCACCTTTGGAACCTTTCTCGCCTTCTTTCCCATGAGTTCCTGGTATGCCTGATTCACCGGCTGGGCCTCTCCTTCCTGTATATCCTTTGGCACCTTTCGGTCCAGTTGGACCAGGGGACCCTTTCGCTCCAGGCATTCCCATGTCTCCTTTCCTGCCCGAAGGCCCGACGGGTCCGATCGTTCCTTTTTCACCATCTGCTCCTGGTGGGCCGGTATCGCCTCTTTCCCCTTGAGGTCCTCTCGGTCCTGCCTCACCTTTTTGTCCAGGGACACCTTGTAGTCCATCAGGCCCAGGCACACCAATATCTCCTTTCGCTCCATCAGTACCATCTCGACCTGGAGAAAACCGCAAAAATAAAAATAAAAAAAATCTACCTAATAATGGGAGTGGTGGTGATGGGAGGGGGGGGGATGATGGGAGTGGTGGTGATGGAAGGGGGGGGGAGGACGTGATAGGATTGAGGAGGTGAAGGTAATGGGTGTGTGAGGGAGGTGATGTGCGCGAGGAGGGGATTGAGAGATGGGGAGGTGATGTAAGTGGTGGGAGGGTGGGGGTATCGATTGAGGTTGAGAGGTGGGGGAGGTGTGGTGGTGGTTGTGGATGTGAGGAAGGGGTATTTGAGGTTTGTGGAGAAGTCTGTAGAGTCCAAAGTTATGGGGTTCCCTCTCCATACCACATCTTTACCTTGGTCTCCTTTTGGTCCAGTTTTTCCTGGAGGACCTGGAAGTCCTTTTTCTCCTGTGTCTCCTTTTTCACCAATTGGCCCAGGTGGACCAACACTTGAAATTCCAGGCTCTCCTTTGTCACCTATAATTTAGAACAAATTATTAATTTTATTGGTGTAAATCTATTTTGTGGTCTGCCTAATATAACCCTAGAGGTTGGGGGCAGTATAAAAGAAAAAAAAAAAAAAAAATCTATTTTTAAACTTCACCTTTCAGTCCGAGTGGTCCTTGAGGTCCAATTGTTCCATCTTTTCCTTCATCGCCAGGGAAACCCATTTTTCCGGCTTCCCCCTTTTCACCCCTGAGGCCAGGGGAACCACGCTCACCTTGTGGACCCGGAGAGCCTGTCTCACCTTGAAGACCAGGAGTTCCCTGAAAAATGGATGAATAAATTAACCAAAAAAGTTAAATATCTTTCTTACTCGATCGCCTGGATAACCGGGTTCGCCTTTGCCTCCTTTGTATCCGATTGGCCCGGTAGGACCAACTGGACCCTGAGGGCCTTTCTCTCCTCTGTATTGAAAAGGTGATGGTTCTGGACATTTTCCTGAGAGTGAAAAAAAAAGGGTGATTTAGGCCAGCGGGAATGGAATGAAAATTTTCCATTTTAACTTTAAATTTCTATAACTTATACAATTCTAAACCGATTCTAAATACTCCACTCGAAAGCTATTTTAATGGGCTATCGAAGTTGTTAAATTATTTTACCCAAAAACTGGTAAAATTACCTGGGTCTCCTTTTTCTCCAGGATATCCAAGGTCTCCTGGTTCTCCGGGGGTGCCAGGTGGTCCGGCAGTTCCCTTTTCACCTTTCGTGCTGAACCCTGGTTCACCTTTCGAACCAGGGATTCCATCTTTTCCTTGCTCTCCTGGTTGACCAGCATAACCTTGATTGCCCTTTAAAAAAATTGGTAGTTTTAAAAAGGAATTTTAGAATTTTATCCAACTTTGTTCCCTTTGAGTCCAACGTTGCCTTTCGATCCGGGCCATCCTGGCCTTCCTGGTGGTCCTTGAGGACCAGTCATTCCTTTGTCGCCTCTTTCTCCTGGAGCGCCTCGATCACCTTTATCTGCTTTGATCATACTCGAAGATATCATCGCTGCCTCTCCTTTTTGTCCCATTTTCCCTTTGTCGCCTTTTATCCCAGGTTCGCCCTAAAATTTAAAAAAAAAAAATTTTTCTTTTTTTTTTTATGGATCATTCGAATAACGTACTCTGTCCCCGGAGATTCCAGGATTTCCGTAGTTTCCAATGGGTCCAGGCGACCCTGGAGGTCCGACCGAACCGGGGACTCCTTTAGCTCCTGGTCTTCCATTCGTACCTGGTACACCGGGTTCACCTTTGTCTCCTCTTTCTCCGGGGAAACAACTCGAACATTCTCCTCCTTTGTCCCCTTTTTCTCCGAGAAAACCTTGAGGACCGGGAAATCCTCTTTCTCCTTTGTCACCTCTTAACCCTGGCTCCCCTCTTGGTCCAGGTGCACCCGGTATACCCTTTTCTGAATCACCAGGATAACCACGAGGTCCCATCGGTCCTTTTTCTCCTTTTAATCCTTTTGTTCCTGGGGTTCCTGGTATTCCATCATCTCCAGGGGGACCCTATAATAATAATATAAGTATTACTTAATATAATATATTACTTAATATAATAATAATATAAGTATTTTTACTTTTGAAACTAATGTTTTGATCAAAAAATGTAAAGAGGCTAAAAAAAACTAACTTACAAGTAATGAAATTCCTTTATCTCCAGGTCGTCCTGGAGGTCCAGATATACCTTGAGGGCCAGTATATCCTCTTGGCCCATCCTGACCGGGCGATCCTAAATTTTTTATTTGTAATATTTATTTTGATGAACTTATTTTATTGGCCATAACCATGTAATTTCCACAATTTTTGATTAATTTTATTGATATTGATACCGTTGGATAGCTTTCTATCAGTATAAAAATTGACACAATCAATCAGAAATTGTGGGTGTCATGAAATAATGGTACATAATAAATTATTTAAATGTACCTGGTTCGCCCATGTCTCCTTTTTCTCCTATATCACCCGGTTCTCCTTTATCTCCAGGCGTTCCTCTTATACCGATAGGACCTTCAGGTCCTTGAGGACCTATTTCACCGGGTAAGCCATCAGTTCCTCGATCGCCAGGTGGTCCAGCGGGTCCGGTGTTTCCTCTAGGTCCTGCAGGGCCAGGCGGTCCTGGAGTACCTTTTCCTCCCTGAAAATTATTTGATACTTTGTTTTGTGATGAGGTAATAATACCCCAGGTAATCCTTGTGGCCCAGGTAAACCTCGTCCTCCGGGTCTTCCTTCTCGTCCAGGTTCTCCTTTTGCACCTGGTCGTCCAGGTAGCCCTTTAAGGCCGTCAAAACCTCGATCACCTTTCTGGCCCATCAATCCTTGCGGACCAGCACTTCCATCTCTTCCCTATAAATTGTGCATTTAACTAATTTTTAAAGTCGACTGAATTTCTTACTCTTGGCCCTGGAGGTCCGATAAGACCTTTTTCTCCTCTCGGGCCGGGTGCTCCGATATCACCAGGTTGCCCAGCTTCCCCGTTATCGCCTCGGTCACCTGTGTACCCTCTGGGGCCGGTGTCTCCTTTGTCTCCTTTTTCTCCTTTAGGCCCGATCGTCGAAATATTCCCAAAAACTGGATATTCGATAGTTGCGGGTGAGCCAGGAGGGCCCCTTTCACCAGGCAGACCTGGAGGTCCTGGGGATCCTTCTATTCCTATTCCAGCTTGGCCAGGAACACCTCTGGGACCTTGAGGGCCTTTATCTCCCTAAATTTATTGTTGAGAAACCAATTAATAATTTTTTTTCCAAATGCAATATTACAGGTATTCCTCTGTCGCCTTTAGGTCCTGTAGGTCCTCTTGGTCCATCCGAGCCATGCGGTCCTCTCGCACCATCTTGACCATCATAACCGGGTTCACCTTTGTCACCTTTGTCATACCTTCCAGGATGTGCAGGTTCACCTTTTAAACCCTTCTCACCGACAGAACCAGGCCAACCTCTCGGCCCAAGTGGACCTGGAGGTCCGAAATCACCTTTGCTACCCTAAAATTTATGATAATTTTTTTTAAAAACGAACTTTTGAAATATTTATTTATTACATCAAGCCCTTTGCATCCATCTTTTCCCGGTATTCCGGGCTCTCCGATCGGGCCCGGCTGTCCAGGTACGCCGTTTTTACCAGGAAATCCAGGTACGCCCATTTTACCCTAAAAAAAAATTATTTCATCCTATTCTAAACTAGAAATTTTACTTGATCTCCTTTCGGTCCACGGTAGCCTCTCGGTCCAGGATTTCCTTTCGCCCCATCCGGCCCAGGCACACCTTCCGACCCTTGAAATCCCTGGTAACCTTTTGGGCCTGGTGGTCCAGTCGGTCCTGGAGGTCCCTAATTAAAAAAATTAATAAATAATAAAATAAAAAAATATGAATGTGCTAATAAAATGAACTTTGTAAATAAATTAGGTACCTTAATTCACCCTCAGCATGTAACATTATAATTGATTATTATTAAATTAATCCTAAATAATATTATATTACTTACAATAATTAGGATTTTAAATAATAAAAAAAATGTAATAATTAGGTAGGTATAAGCTTTGAGTTTACAAACACAGTTTATAAACTTTATAGTTTATAAACTCAAAGGTATAAAATAATTAAAATTTATAAAAATAACAAAACTCACTTGAGATCCTTTTTCTGCGAAACATTTGGGAGTACATAAACTGCTGTCGCCAGATTGTGGATAAATTTTGAAATTTTTATTCACGTACTCTCGTCGACTTGAAATTCCTTTGGGTTCATATGGTTCATTTGGTATTTCATTTACGTTTTTATATGGGTCATAATATCCATCGTAATCCGCCTCGTCCTGCTAAAATTTGTTTGAAATAAGTTAGAAGCAATTATTCAGAAATAAGGAAAGAAAAATTCTAACAAGGATAATGTTGAGGTCCCCTCGAGGAGCGTGGCACCTCTTTTATATTTATAAAAATATACTAATTTTCTAAAATAAAACTGACCCTTCCTCCTCCTTCCCACTATCACCATGGTGGTGATGCAAGGAGACTCCGAATTCGAATTCAATTCGAACTCAGACGCCTAAAAATCTGTAACCTTGGGTACCTACCTAACGATCATTTAGAGAGATATATTCGTGTTGATAAGGGTTTTTCTGATATATAACCCGGGTTTTCGCCGATATAAATTATATTCGATAAGACTATCCAAAAGAAAATTCAATTTTCTACAACTTTAAATTTTTTTTCTTTTTTCATTTTTGAGTAAGTACCTACCAGTTTTCGAGATTATTGCAAAAACCAAGGTTTATTATCAGAAAAATAAATTATGAACACAAATATCTCTCAAAAAAATGAAAAGCCTCGAGAAGCAGCAGATTTCCTCCAGAAAAGCCTTCCCAGATCCTATCTTTGATATCCTGACCCCCCCCCCCCTCCCCCGGGCACAGTCGAAAATTGTTCATAGCTTCATGAATATCTTGTATCAACTCAAACCACTTGATTTTCACCAACAAAAGTTCTAAATTTAAATTAATTTTATCTATGCCCTAAGAAAAGTAGGTACCTACTACTTAAACCTCATGAGTTTGATCTGTTTTCAAATTTCTTAGTTCATGAGCCGCTCCTATGCTCGACTTCAACCATCTCCTGCCTAGATCACAAAATTCCACTTAATTCCTTAGCAAAATCTCATAGCGGAGAGGGATTTGCTTGGCGGGGAGGAACGCCTGGGAGAGGGGGGAGGGGGGGCTGTCCAATGCGGAAAAATTGTTTGGTCCCACACGATTCCTTAAAACTCGGTTTCACTTTTTAAATTTATTTAATTTTAAAGTTAAGACACTTTATGATTGGAATTCGAAAGAAGAAAAAAAAGTAAAAATTACATAAAATTATTTACAACAGACAATAATGATGATATAATATGTACCTACTAATTTTAATTTGTTTTGATCTATGAATTTATTTATTTATTTTATTTATTTATTTATTTATTTATTTTTTTGCGAGTTTCTTTTCTAATAAAAGCGAGATTCACCAAAATAAAAAAGTCTAGCTAATTCGTCAGATAGAATTGGATAACTCGTCTTTTATAAACTGAACGAGTCCTTAGGGGTGGTTGTGACCATCACGACTTAAACGTTGTGCTGGTTGCCTACGCAATCAACAAGTAGGCACTCCAAACGCGTGAATAAAAAAAAATTTCCTCTTCTGCATCTTTTGAAAACATGATTTTTTAATAAAAAATTTTTTTTGTACATTCGTATTTTTGTATAAAAAAAAATATTGTACCTATAAATTTATATACTTAGGTGTAATTCAAAAGTGGTGTGAGGGTAAACAGCCCCAAATGAACTTTTTTATCATATCTTATCAAAGTTGTACTTAGAAAAAAAAAAAAAAAAGCCGGAGAGGAAGTTGATATTGAAAGCCGATTGTTGTATTTCCCTTAAGAAAGATTTTTTTTTTTTTTTTTTTTTTTTTTTTTTTTTCAATGGGGGAAAAAAGTTTAAACTTACTGCACCAACGAGCGACGCCGTCAAACAGGCGAGGGCTACGAAGGATCTGGAAAAAAGGATGATCATGAATCTCTTTCGGCGTTCGTCTCACTAAACTTGAAACAGATACGAACCGTAGCCGTGTGTTCGACAGCATGTGAACAATCTCAAGTCCTCGGTGCTACTGTCGTATTCTTGCTTTTCCTTCTGACCCCCTCTACAGGAAGATCCCCACTTCTTGCTCCGGGAAGGGGCTCTCGTCCAACCCCTGTCTTCCGAATTCGATCCTCCACAGTCGATAAAGGGTAACTATGCTGCTCGGAGCGGCGGTGGTTCTACTCCTCGCCGGCTACGTCTTGCACGAGACATCGGCCGCCGTAAGTACAAATTCCTCCCTTGTCCACGTCCCTCAACTCCGTAGACCCTCAACTGGTTCACCTCACCGTGCATTTCTCGTCCTTTTATTTATTTAAGTTTTTCCAAAAACTCAAGAAATCAAAATTTGTGGTGGGGGCCGGCGTTTCTTCTTATCAATTTATTTGTTTATAAAGGAGTGGGAGCTCATCGCCATGGCAACCATAAACTTAACCAGCTATTTTGCTTAGCATTCAATAATCGGTTCATAAATATAATTCTATAAAAAAAAACCGAACTGAATTTTTATCAATGAACATAATATCCTTTTTTATCTTACTAATAGGACAGATCTACTCTTATTAGGTATATTTCTTTTAGCGGATTTCCGGAGGAAAGCAGGCTATTTATTAATATGGTAGTACTTAGCAGTTAGCGACGTATGACTTAGCACAATAGCCAATAGGGACCTTAAAATACAAAATTGTTTAACTACCTATTAGATTTTTTTTTTTTTTTTTTTTTTTTCTAAGCGATAAAAAGTTGTCTGCATAATATTTTCCCCTAGGTACTCAATGAGTTAAGGAAAAGGGAGGAAATTCAGGTAGCAAGTCATAAAAATTCAGGAATGGAAAGCGAAATTAGAGGGAAAAGAACAAATATCTTTCCTGCGCTAGAATTCGTACCTTCGTAGTTCTTCGCTATAATTTCGTAGCCGATCCGGACCAAAGTGGGGGAGGGGTGGGGGCTTATTAGTACTGAGATGTTGATAAATGATAAGCTTAGTTCCAAAATTTCAAGGGGCGTCCACCGGGTGGGGGGGGGGGGGCTCATTGGGTTTCTTCAATTATGACTGGATGGCTACCTAGAACGGGGTCAATATTTCTAAATTTTACATGAGAACTGAAAAACAAGGCTACTCCTAATGACTACTAATTTTTATTAGTAGTCTATTAGTAGTTTATTAGTATTTTATGCTGGAGGCCTTAGTAGTTATTAGTATTTTATAGGCCCTTCTTCCACTTCAATTTCTTTCTTTTCAACAAAAATGAAATTTTCAAGACCACTTTCGGCCTTAAACTAAAGCCCATAGAAACTCCCCCATGACATTGGCAACTGGGTTTCGAAAAAACTGTGACATATGTATGCCTTTCAATAATGAAAAAATCCGCTAAAAATGGTAGAGCGGTTGCGGATTCCCCGAAAGAAAGTCATGGTCCTGTCATGGTCCTTCAGTTTAGATGTATATGGATGAATTGTTCCTGAATTATCGGAACTACCTATCTGTTGCTAGCAGAAATATTTAAAAAAAATGGATTAGCAATTTTTACCCTCAATAGCTCACAATTTTTTATTTTTTTTGCATTAATGAGCTCATGCTTATGCAAAATGTAATTTTATTATATTCTTGTATAATTCTTTTTAATAAATATATCTAATATCTAACAAATAGAGCAGGTTGTCTTGAGAAGAAAGAAGGAAAGCGAAAATTTCAATTGGATTTCAAGAAAAGTTTTGTTCTTGTGGGATATGGGAAATGGTTTGAATCGGGCCAGCGGCCTTGTTTCATCTACTTCACTTTCTTGATAGCTCGATGCCAATGAGTGTAATAGAGATTGATTTAAAAAACATATTCGGAAGGAAATTCTCGAAATGCCGCTCTTTTGGGATGCAGGGCAGATAATCCCCATTGTGTCTTTTTTGACCACGATGGTCCCTATTTAACTACATACTTATGTAGATTTCCTTCCTTTACGACAATTAATAGGCTTGATTTTTTATCCTTTTTTTGGACACTAATGGCCCTTTTAACTAGATGTAGTTCCTTCACGACTTGCTTTAAAGTCCAGAAGGTCTCTGTATAGAATCTATATGTTCCTGGCGGTTCCAAATTGCTAGGCATCGAATTGGTCGCCGTATGCCCTTTTCCTGAAACCGTTTAACTCACTCAAAAATTTCCTTTTTAAATTTTCGTGATTGCCCCATTCGGTTCCCATCCTCAATTGAAGCCTTGGGTGGAAGAAGAGCCCATACGCAAAAAGTGTGTTTTGAAATATTGACTTTTAAAGTTGTCAAATGTTTCCCTAGAATTACCTGTAGGGTACTGAGGGTCTTGGATGCCATACATAGCTGCTAGAAACCTTATAATTTTATAAACATATTTAAAAAATAAATTTAATTATTGTTCTCGGTAAAGCAATGAAATTCAGAAATGAAAATCGGACACTATGGGGCATGGGCCCTTTTTTAAGCAAACGGATATTTAAGACCTTTAATTACATATAATATTTGATATTACGGTAAAACCTGGAATTAAGGAATCCCAAAGGACCAGAATTATTGTTCCTTATACCCAGGTTTTCCTTTAACACAGGTTTCCTTATATTTAGGTTTTATGGGTCAGCAATTCCTTTTATAGAGGCAGCTAATGAATATTAAGAAATTTTGGTAGGTATTGTAGTTCAAGTTTTGAAGCCTCAAGGGGGTGGGAGCGGGCCCCCTTACTCAGAGGATTTCCTTACATACTTACAGGTTCCTTATATCCAGTTTTTTATTTTTATTTATTTATTTTTTTAAATAATATTATTATTTATTTATTTTTTTATTTTTTTTTTTTTTTTACGTATTGCCGCCAAAAATTAATTTATAATATGACATTGAATATCTTGATTTTTTAGCGGATTTTTTTTTTTTTTTTTTTTTTTTTTCTGAAGCATTTTTTGTGATCCTATGTAGCACCAACATTTTGATTTTCACCCTGTTACAATATTTCGATGTCCTTTCAAGTCTAAATATGTACCTAGAAAGAGAAAAAAACTTTCCCCGTTTTTTTTTTTCCTCTTGTTTATGTTACCCCCGGAGACTAACCAAACTTACGTTACTTTTGAAAACAAACAGGACATTAAACAAACCATTTTTTATTTTCTGCTTCTGCGACTTGTCTCACTGAAAAATTCAGGTTGAAACTGACTCTCTAACTTCTCATTTTTATTTTTTTGGTGTTATTTTCCGCTTGAAGGAGGTTTTGCTGTGCCGAGAAATGTTTTGACCGTATTCGTATACCTACGACGTTAATGCCGCGCAGATGCACGAAATTCGAACCAAACTCAACAATGGTCATTCATCGGAAAGAAGACGACTGACCTGAAGACCCAGGCTCGTTAATATAAAAGAAAAGAGGGCAAAAACCGCCACACTTTTTTTTTCCCTTCCTCTCTCTTTTTTTCTCTTTCTCCCTCTCTTTAAAAAAATACATTCCATAACTACTTAAGTTGGCGTATCACCACTAAAATTGAATCATTTCGAATACGAGCATTATCTCTTATGATTTGATAATTTTTATCTTTTGACACCGAGGGCAAAATTTTTTGATTGCTCGATTCTTCCTTTTGAATGACGATAGGAGGAAAAAAGTAAAAAAAGATTCATAAATCTCTCTGTTTACGATGAATAGAAGTCAAACTGAAACCAAAGAAGCCAACTTTTGCCATTTCGTTTGATTTACTTTGATGCAGTTCGCGATAAATGTCTCGCCTGTACAATGGGTTCCTTAGCGCGACTACATAGAACTGTAACTTAAGACCGACAAGAATGTATAAAGCCGTCTATATTTTATGCCTCACACCATAGAAATTTTACAAAAAATTAAGAAAAAATGTCTTTTTGAAAAAGTTAAAAATCTTGAATAAAAAGGGTCCTTTGTTATCAGTACGCAGCAAAAATTATCAATCGTGTCATTGAACTAATTTATGTAACGATATCTTCCTTAAAATATTTTATTTTAAAAAAAATCGTCCTAATTTTTATATAATATTAAATTTAGAAGCGTTCGAACGACATTTGACCTGAGAAGCGTCG
The DNA here is from genome assembly GCA_018703685.1 of Orius laevigatus. NCBI lineage: Eukaryota > Metazoa > Arthropoda > Insecta > Hemiptera > Anthocoridae > Orius > Orius laevigatus. The sequence continues at coordinate 214,469 of JAGWEN010000136.1, read as the reverse complement.
TCTGTTTTCTTTATCATTTAAACTCGGTTGTGAACCTGCTCACGTACGTCAAGGGGGGCAATGAGTGGTGGGAAAAAGTCCTTCCCGGTCTACCGCATTCTTCACTCTCGCTGCTTCTCCTTTCGGCAGACGCTCCAATAAAAACGTTTTAATTAAACGGCCGAACAATCGATCACTTATCTGATCGACGTTTTTAATTAAATTTGGAGACAAAAAATGAGGGGCTTACAAGTGTGAAGGGGTTGTCTAGCAGCGATGCAGATGCCCGTGTCTATATTTACTTACGACTTCCTTCAACTAAGAACAAAAAACGGAATTGACATTCCGTTCTCTCGTTAAGCTTCATGTCGACAACTGCCGTCTTAAACTGTAACCCATTATTAGTTACACGGTTCTCAAATATCAAAAATCGTAATACCTAACTCAATTTAGGCGTCTCATTTTATTTTGGAATCGAACTTAATTTCTATCACAAAATGTTCCTAGAAAAAGAGAAGATGAAAATTGGGTGGGGGGAATAGGCCGCCTGAGGAGGCGTCGAGGGATATGTAACCAATTTTCATCTTCCCTTTTCCTAGGACCATTTTGTGAATCTAACTTTGCGGCTTATAAACGCGACAAAAAATAAATAAAATAAACTTTTCATGAATGATCGAATTTTAGCGGATTTCCGGAGGAAAGGGCTATTGGGGCCGGCCTCACGGAGGCTTTCTGCTTTTTGTTCATTTTAACGGATTTTTTCATTTCATCGAAGGAAGGAAAAACAAATATGTACATACTATTTGGTAGAGGAATCACTCGAACTTCCTCAAAAGTTCCGGACTCTAAAGACCTCTCAACTTTGACCATCGATATCTCATGAACCGCTTGACAGATTTTGACGTTAGAAAGCTCATTAGACGCAGACTTATAATAATATTTCATTTTGCAACATTCATGGTGAAGTCGATAGAACCCATATTTTTTGAGCTGGTCGCAAAGTGTCAATTTGACGCAGCTTCCCATTTGCGCTCTTTTTGATAAATCATGGTCCTTTTCAGCGGAAAAGATTTAGAGCGCTAAACTATAGTCATACATAAATTCGCTTTTTACAAGCCCATTTGCGCACCAAGATTCAGGTAATTAGCATAAGGATAATCCTTAGGGCGGTATTCAAAGACTTTGAGTATGACTGGACCCTCAACCCAAAAGAGACCTCTGGGTATGGACTGCTTTATCGCTTTGACCATTTTGTGAGCAGTTTCCCCCTTCTTTCTTGAACCTATGCAAAAAATTAATGAATTTCTCCAAGTCGATCAATTTTTCTCGAAGTAATCAATCTCTCAGAAAAATCTGTTCAGGGAAGAAAGGAAGCAGCTTGGTAAGCGCTTCTCCCTCAGGAGACGAATAAAGAATTCGTTTTATACAACTTGGCCGGACCTTTGTTGAAGTCTAAAAGAACAACAAAGCATAACATCCAGGCGCCAGCCTCTTATAACATTCCGATTCAAAACGTCGAAAACCCTCGACGCCCTTCAAAACTTCGAAATCTAACATAAAATCGCGTTTACCGTAACTCGAGTAACCCGGCGCTTGCCAGGAGAAGATTCATTGCACAAAACGAAATCGTGCACAACCCGAGGTTGCTAATGGGAGAAGCCCAACTTCTTGTTAGTTTCCGCACGCCCTTTTCTCCTCTTTTGTGTGCTAAATTCCCTTCCTCGATATTTTTTTTCTAAATTTTTTAATCATCGATTTTTTTTTCTCTTCATTTTTGAAACAATAGACAAATTTTTTTTTTCATCGTAATTCTCCACTTCAGTCTCTTCTCTTTTTACGTTTAGTCAGAACACGATTACACGGAATAATGAGTAAGGGATTTTTCCCAACATCTCAAATTGTCAAGTCGGTGCAAGATATTTTTTAAAATTTTAAAATGTTTTAACAAAAAGCTTCGTATTCACAAAGTTTCGATGAGAGAAAACAACATAATTAAAGGGAGTTAAATATATTTGATCAGGTAATATGGGACTGACAAATCCGTTTTTTTACTCTTGGCTTCTATTTTGTAGGAAGGAGTTTCATTAGCCCTCGGGCTATGATTCGAACAGAAGGGGAAAAAAAGGTGAAAGGTCTTAAGAAGATAGCGCCTTCAATATGTAACTAGGGCAGGTATTTTGAAGGCTTCAATTTTATACTTTTATTTTTATATTAAAAATAACGCTGTGTGAACTTCGGGTTAAAAAAGTTAATGGTTGGTTGGAAAAAAAAAGTTACAAGTACCCATTAGAGGATAAACATGTTTCGTGTTAAATAATTTTTCTGTGTGGTAGGTCGAGAACGGGAGAAACATAAATAATTGGCTTGGAGTGCTTTCTCAACTTCAATATCTAAAACATGATATGGCCGGCGTTTTTCGTTTCCAACCCCCAGAAAGAAGAGGCCCGCGTTAAACGCACCGCCACACACGCTTCTCATGAATAAATCATTGAAGGAGAGCACCCAGGGAAAAAAGGTCCGACAAATTCCTCAAACCCAATTCCTACCCCCCGAGCCTTATCAGATGAAGTGGCGATAAAGTGATGTGGGTCTATAAAACGCCCGCAGCAAATCGTTTCATCACTCTAAAGGGCTTCAGAAACATTATAGGGACCAATTTAAGATATGTAAACAGTATTATTCCAGTCGGGTAATTTGTGAACCCCCTTTTTTTGTTCCGTTTTAAATTGAAATGTTTCAAACTATTTGATTACTTAATGAAAACCTTATTTGGTTGGAAACGTTATTATCGAAAATTAGACCTGTTGGTTTACACTTAAAACGAAAATCTAAGAGCTACTATGTGCATATTTTGTCCAAGCGCCATAGGCATTTTACCATGCAAAAGGTGTAGTGATTTAGGACCATTAGGTAGTTCTAGATTCGTCCGCCATTTTGAAAAAACAGTTCCAAATCGGCACTTTTCAGTTTTTGACCTTGAAAGCTGTTCACTGTTGGTTCTAGCGACTTGATCACAAAATAGCCTGCTTTCCTCCGGAAATCCGCTAAAACAAAATGAAAGATTAAATTTTGCGTTAATGAGCTTTCAAACCTTGAAATAGGTTCGGCGGTTCAGGAGATATCGATGGTGGAAGTTGATCATTTTTGTATGGGCGATTTTTGAGAGACTTCCCATTTTACCCTGCATTTTATAGCTCTACAGGGAAACGGAAAGGGTAGAGGAGGATCTATTTTACCTACCTTGTAGACACATCTTGGCTACCTTTCTACAGGATGGACCGGGCGCGTATGAGCGAAACTCCCGGGCGATTCAGGGTCCACGGCGGGGGTGGGCAGGCGGGATCTGAGCCGCATTGTTCGTCGTCATAAACTTTTGCACGGGTTCGACCTGTTTTACGACCTGTATGTCCATTCTTCTACGGAGCCGAGGGAGCCTCGAGCCTTCTTTTAACTCCTTCCTCCGAGCTCTCTTATAATCATAAACCGACATGTTACTCCTTAAAAGAATGTGAAATCTGTAAAAACCGTCAAGTTCAATTGCACCTCACAAGTTTCTGTATCCTCTTACGTTAAAATCTACCTATTTTAATTATTTTTAGTTTTTTCCTTGGTCAACGAACAGCTTCAAATAAACTACCAAATAAAAAAATCGAAAAAATATATAGGAGTAATGCAAGCTTTTTTATTTAATTTATTTTTTCAAAACAACTAATATTAATGTTTCTTTAGCTAATTTTATTTGGGAGATATCAATGCTTATGGAAAGTATACGTTCTTTGCTGGGGGAGGCTTATTTATTCCGGTTTCACTGATAAATAATACTTATTAAAAAAAGCTTTTGAATCGTACATATTTAAAAGCTTTGATGAACATAGGAACGCCTTTCCTTCTATTTATCGAGAGGCCAGATGTGGCACATGGCACTGACCAGCGGGAGGGTTTGACGGAAGTGAAACACCGTTCCCATATTCCAAGAAAAAATAGCCTTCCCTGCGTAAATCAGTTTGAGGGGGCTCCAAGTCCTCAAGTCATCGAAATAACTTTTTTCGCTAATTTTTTTCATCTCTTGACAGACCCGCACGGCATAGACGTCGTGAGTTCCTTATTACATTCAGATCCTTTCATTACAATTTTTTCACATTTTTAGGTGCGCCCTGAAATTGAATGGTTTAAAACTACTGATTTGTTTTAAAGAAAAAGGGATCCGATGTCGACTATAATTAATTAATAAGCTGAGACCGAAAGATATTAGGAGAACCATAAAATATATGAGCTGGATGTTTTTTACTCCTTCCTCGTTCACTCAAAGGCCTCCCCTTGTAAAATATCTTTCGTTCACCGCCACACATGTTAATACGATTAGTCTGGATATTTGTGGGAACCCGCTCGAGAAGAAAAACACATTTCGCACGTTTCCTTCAACGAATTCTTCGAGCAAAAATGAATCCTTCATTTATTTTGGGGAAGGCAATTTATCAAAGCCTTATTGGTAATTGGGTACTTAAAAACATGAGACGATCGTCGAGTCTGGCTAATTAAAACATTAAATTCTATTTACGCTCTCTTCCAACTACGGGCTCAGACAGAGCGCATCTCTATGAAAATATTAATTGCGCTTCATTTTCTCGAGACAGAAGGCATTAATTCGAACGCGAGTATGTTGAAGGACCGCCTCAGTTAATGATGTTGAACCTCAAAGTTTTAAATTTTTAACTTCCCTGATCCTTCTGCCATTACACTACGGGGAAAAATGCCTGAAATCTGGAAAAATTTTATGATTGTCTAAATTTTAATATAATTTCGTGTCCTTTTCCGAAAAAAAAAAAAAAAAGCCTCGAGAAGCAGCGGATTTCCTCCGGAAAAGCCTTCCCAAATCCTATCTTTGATATCCAACCCCCCCCCCGCACTCAAAAACGGTTCATCGCCTCAAAAATTTTATATTAAGTTTTTCCCCACCAAATTTTAAAATTTTGATTTCATTTCCACAAAAGTGCATGCGAGTGCGTTCCAAGCAAAATTAACGGATTCTTTGACACAGGAGTCATCTCCTGAGCAATTTTTGACCAATTCCCCCCCTTTAATTACCGAGAAAATTACTTAATTGCACTTAAGCCCCTAAGCAAAGTACCAGAACCACTGTCCCGATTCAAACAAACAAGTAAACCAAATTTTTCAAGTTAAGCCAATTTCATATAAACCTAGAAACCATTTTGTCTCATCAGACAATACCCGTGAATCATCTCACAAAATCATTTTTAACGAATTTCTATTTATACTCCCTATGCTTTTTAAATACATACTAGCATCTAGCATGAGAACGTATTTTACACACATCAGACCTTGAAAGGAACTCAGTTTACGTTATCGTTCTATTCAAGTTTTAATTTTATGAGGAAAATCGTTAGTTCTGTCTTTCGATTTCATCGAGACCTCACGAGAGCATTTATTTTATTTTATTTTATTTATTTATTTATTTTTATTTTATTTATTTTATTTATTTATTTATTTATTTTTTTTTTTTGCATTTCATTTTCATTTTCTTCTCTTTTCCAACTAACTGACTCCCGCCTCTCATGTTTCGATCGCGACGTTTCGTATTCCTGTCTTCCTATTTCCCACGTAGTTTTCAAACCGTTCAACACTTTTCGAACCAAGTTTCATTTTACAATTTGTTCGAATCAAAAGTTTAAAAAAAAAATCTCCAGGGTGAATTATTTATATAGAATCATTAAATTAAAATTGGTGGAAAATTAACCAAACAAATTCCGAAAAGCATCCCTCAAAGGGTTAAAATACATAAATCATGTGGATCCAAATAAATTATTAGGTATTAAAATAAAATAAAACCCAGATTATTCATGCAGTCAACATATTATATGTGTATAATTTTTTTTTTATATATATCGAGGATGATAAAACCTTTTTTTTTTTTCTCTCTCTCATTTTGTACGTCACCTGTTAACAAATGACCCACCTACCGGTTTTCGTCGGACGTAACTTTAAAAGATATTTATTTCCCATACGTGATGTACCTTTAAGTAATTTTCATAGGGGATTCCGACCGTTTTAAGTGATTGTTACGTTTTAAGTGACTGTTATTTGCATTTCCTTTTATTTCGAAAGGCGTTAATCATTTTTACGCTTAAATGTAAAAAGCATATGAAATTCCTTATCCATGTGGCCCTAGCAAGTCGCATCGAGAAATTCTTTTTTTACTGGTGTCGAAATCTTCTGTGACGTCCGTCTCTTATCTGATCGATACTCGTTGATGAAATTATTCATAAAATTATTGCTCCAAATCCCATATTAACTCTGAAGATAAGCTGTAGAAGAGTTTTCAATGGTTTGGATCTAGTCATAAACTGAAATTGATAACCTGCGAATGCCCTTGTTTCAAAAATCGCTTATCAAAGGGGAGATGGATTTTCATTTAACGACTTTTAAAAAAATTCTTGGAATCAAGACAAAATCTTACATACCCACTTGGGGCAAGTAACAAAATTCTAATTTTTATGGGGGAGAGGGGGGTTAAAAACAAATTCAGGTACTTGACCTTTTTTGGGGGGTGAAAAAAGGGAGAGGGAGTAAGAAAAAAAAAAGAAAAAAAACTCTTACCAGTGGGGGAGGGGGTGTGATAAAAATCAAAAACTTCCCTTAATATTTAATGGTAAGGGGGAAGGGTTAAAAAATCAAAAATCATTCTAGCTTGGGGGAGGGGTTCCTAGCATTTCGTATGACCTTGTGTGGGGTTGGGGGCATTGGATAAAGGTATGGTAAATGGTATGGAATAAATACCTATCTTGATCATTTTTCAAATAATTTTGATTTCAACAATAAGCCATAGTTGTTATTAGCCCCCCCCCCCCCCCTCACAAGCCATTTTTGCTTCCTTTTTCCTTACTTAGGTAGGGTCAAAACATTTTTTGACATCCAAAATGAAAATTTCCACTTGCCTTTTGCCTTTTAGATGACCCTGAACAGATTTGGTCAATTCTTGGCCTAGGCAAAAGTATAATAAATAATTATCCGATTTTGCTCAAATTTTCAGCGGTTTTAAATATCTTATCCAAAGGGTAATATTATAGGTACTATAGTAGGGGATATGTACCTATAATATTAAAGTAAATTTTTTCCTATTACCATTCAACTTGCTTCTTAGGGTCGCTAAACGCTAAAGCTAAAAATCAGATTTTTAAAATTTTTTGGATTAAATTTTCTGCTATCTAAAAAAAAATTTGCCACCTCTTTAATTTGACTTCTTTTTTTCCGCGTATTTCTACATATTTTTAGTGCTTGATAAATAAAATTACCACATATTCTCTCACGTAAAAGCTGCAAAAACCTTTTGTAAAAATCTGTGACCAATGATATTGGAGAAAAAAAAAAAATTAGAATCTGATTTTTAGATCTTGCAACCCCTGCGAAGCGAGTTGGAGACTAATATTTTTAGGATTAGTTTAAATAGTTGCTTTTTTCTTGCATAAAAATTGGAAAATAGTGTATTATATACATAGTTGGTAATCTAGGCCATTGAACTTTATATTTTTATTCTTAAACATTAATGTAATGTTTTATGACTGTACTATCGCCACTTTTATTATTAGGCCTTAGTGCTTCCTTATGTTCTATTTTACAAACTAAATTGATATAGAAAATATTCAAAATGATTTTGTAAGATATCCTCTTGTGTACCTATTTATGTAGTAAAAATTGCTTTGGTTTAATAAAAATGTCAGCTTTGAACTCAGAAACTTCTGGACCGTTTTGGTGATATTTTATTCTTCCGTCCGTATTTTTCGCACGAAATATCATCCGGAGGAAACCCCTCGTCCCCACGTGCTAATGTTCTTTCAGTTTCGCGGGGCCGGAACCGTTTTATCTCGAAACTCCTTTTTTTCTGCCCTTATCACTGACAGGAAAACGCCCGCGCTTCCTCCACAACTTCCTCCCCTTAAGGATTTAAATTCTGTCATAATCATAGACGTATTCGTTTTGTTCCTTCCCATTCAGAGGTCCGAAACAAAAACAAAAAAAAAATGCTAAACAAAAATACTAAGAATGAAATGTCATTAGGAACGGACACGGATGATTACACTCCCGAGGAATGACTAATGGACGATAAGAGCCAGGGCATGACTGATGCTCCCTAACAACTTATATCGTGTCTTACAGTACATAATTCATATCACTTCACTATGTATATTAAAGAGAACAAATCTGGTTTACTATATCCGTAGGAGAACATTAATATTGTCGGGTAAAAGTTAAAAGGATACCAAGAAAATTAGTTTGCTTTCCAATACGAGTGTTCCTCGAACATTAATTATTTATAATTTATTATCAACCGTTTTATTAGCTTGAAGAAAAATTTTTTTCTCTTTTCTTTTCTTGTGTGTGTTTTAAAATGAAATTTTACGACCTCTTTTTAGTCGTTTTATCTTTGCCTAGGTTATGGATATTTGCTTCACCTCTTATCTTGTGCTTTAAATTTTTTTCTCGTTGCAAACATCCTTTTCACATACTTTTCAACACAGAAGGTGTTTGTTGTATTTGGAGGCAGGAAAACTTTATAGATAGAAAAACCACTAGATTACAAGTGTTTATCTTTTGGAACCATAAAACGACAGGGATGTTGACTGTTGTATGTATTCCCATTTTCTAACTCAGGGGATTGAGGCAATGAGCAATAAAACGTTTTATTTTCATATATTACGTCGCCTTTTTGTGGCTGTCCGCTGTAGGTACTTTATTGCTTGGTTCTCTCGGACTTTTTCACCTAGAATCTGTTTGAGAGAAAATTGTGTACGTGTAATTCTTACTAAATTAAATTGCAATTTTTTATGAGGGGGGGGGGGGCAAATTTGCCTTTTTTTCCATTCTCTTTTCCATTTTTTCCATTCTCAAAAAGTCATCCCCTCTTAGTATCGCCTACGCTAAACAATTCACAGAAGCCTGAAACGAAGGGGGGAAAAAAGAAGTATTTTGCGGTTTTTTATTGCCGTAATTTAAACTTGTTCTAAAATTAACACTTCACTTTGGCCTGAATTCCCTTTCGCTCCTACAACATTTTAAAAACACAAGAAATTTCAACCGAACTGAAAACTAATGGGGATAAAAGGAATCGAAAAAATTAGACGCACACAATTTTAAGGCCAACTGGAATTTACTGCTCTCTAGATTTAGTTGTTTCTTGAAACTAACCGATCCAAAACAAAAGGGTCCTAGGACTGAAATAGACAACTAAGTCTTTTTGTTAACCAGTTCCATTCCTGGTGGAAAGAAGCGAAAAATTAATCTTGAAGATATCATCGACTACCATAAATCAGTACGGAACAGGCCTCAATTTTTTCAATCCGTTATGTTATGTTCACCGAAATAAAACAGATCGTTCTTTAAAAAGTTCTTATGTATTATCTTCATCATTTTTCAAAATAAGGTACTTAGAATTAGGGTCTTCCTCCACAATATAGTGGACCTAATCCGCTTAGCCTCAAGAAAAAAAAAAAAAAAAAAAAAAAAAAAAAAAAAAAAAAAGCTGTCTAGAAAACCTTTAAAAATGGATTGAATCGGTCATTCTCACTTCGTTTAAGGCAAATTAGAGGGGGCGGCAGGGGTTGTATAGGACAGGTAATTTAACCGTCAGGGTTTATCACAACTTTGAGATTCCCGTCTTAAATGAAATCCGATTTTCTTATATCTTAGGTCTAAACTATGTCAAGATTTCCGCGTCTATTTTTAAAAAAAGGGTGGAACGTTAAGTTTTAATAGGGCTGTCAAATACAGAATTTATTTCTTCGAGATGCTATGATCGTTTTACTGTTTTGATAATTAGTTTTGAACCTATGCCAAACACGTGTCACTCAAATATTTATCGGAGTCTTCTTCGTTCTAGTCGGCATTCTTGTGATGCCCCCGAGGAAACTAGCTAAAGTTCGAAAGCTAAACTCAAAACGGACCTACGTTTTCTCTGCGGAAAAAAGCTCGGAAAGATTTAAATGTCCTTTTTAGGGTCAGCTCTAGACTTGCGTCATCCCAAAGGTTTACATAACTAAAATGACCAATATTGATTGAGCAGAAATCTTCAGATTCTTGGATTGCGCTGTGTTTATTGTATTTGTGCACGAGTCGTCTATTTTTTTTTAAATCGTGGTTTGAATGGCGGAGAAAGAACAATGAAAGGGAGTCGAATTTCAACTAGCGAATGGGTTTTCAACTTGGATTTTTCCTCGCCTTTCGCGATTGATACCGCCGAGTCAGGATATGCGTCGCGGGTCGCCTCAGTTCTGGTCCCACTTCCGAGAATCTTTCTCTTCTTGAATGACTCAAGGCGAACCTCACCGTGTGAACGTTCACGCTCGTTTCGACTCAAGTTACGTCTCCATCTTCAGCGGCGGTCCGACAAACAGGAATTCGAAAAGAAGCAATCATTAGAATGCATATTTTCTTATCTTGTTACCAACTTCGTTTTAGGGCTGCTTTGTCAGCGGACCTTTTTTTTTTTTACCGTGATGCAACCACGTGCTTCAAGCGGCCAATCGCTATTATTAAAACAATGCCGTGTGCAAAATCATAAACATTAAGATAAGCAAACGTTTCAGAACAGCTTCGAACCTTTTTGAAGTCACATAATCTTCTCGACGTCTTCAAATTCCTGAAAACTAACATTTCGAGTCCTTTGTTGTTTGAAATTTCACGGTCACGTCCTAGATTCGGACGATGCATTGACCTTTTCCATTCGAGTAAACGAGAATGAGATATGTATTTATTGCCTTTCGGGTCACTAATAGGAATCGAATCAATTAGAACGAACAAGTTCTAAAGGAGCTACCTATTGGGATAAGAAAGAGGAAAAAAAACTTACGAACGCGTTTATGAGAGCGTCCGCACCAAGAATCCGCTTGTTAGAATGAAGACCGCACACGGTCACTCTGAAGACAATGGTGATTGTCCTCAAGATGAAAAATAGTAACTTCTCCTTCGATCGATTAGGTATAAAACTTAACAAAACAGGAAACGTTAAGCTATTAAGTTAAATTGCGTTCGAAGTAGGGCAAAAAGCAAATAAATTCAGAGCGACCATAAAAAAATATGACGTATCTCAATCTAATTATAGATTATTGCTTGAAAAACATTAAAAACTAGGAGACATAGAGCACCTCTTACTATCTCGACGAATGTTTTAAAAATAGTCACGTCTTATTCATTTACGCGAAACGAACCATTGCGGAAGGCAAAAGAAAAGGAATTTTTTACGACCCTCTTCATCTATTTTAGCTTTTCTTGGTTCTGTGTATGGGGGCCAAAATGAACCAACTGAAAATCAAATTTTTTTTTTTAATCCTATTTACCTATCTATAAAAATATTGAACATATAAAGGTCAACGCTCCTTGTAGTTTAGGGAAAGAAGGAAACACTCGAAACAATGGCGATAATGGGCGATAGTGAAGATTTTTTAAATAATTTTTTTTTGCCCCATTCCACAAGATTTTTCAGGCATTTGAAATGCGAGTTGAGTGGTTAAGAGGTATTAAGTACGTACACTCATTTGAATGCGTCTAATTGTATAAACAAGCCGACACAAGGATTCTAAAGGACCCTTAAGAATTCCAATGAGGATAATCGTCTTTAATTAGAAAATGTAAGGTTGACCATAAATTGAGAAAGGAGACTTGATTTATACTTTAGTTTTCTTTCATTGTTTTTTTTTTTTTTTTTTTTTTTTTTTTTTTTTCTTCTTTTATTTTTTATACATAATGTATAATATATTTGGGGGGGGGGAACAAAATCGTCACATTGAAAATGTGGAATTTAGAACTAATTAAATGGCGTTTGCAGGCTGATGAGTCTGCCAGACAGGATGATACCAAAGTTCATCGCTCTTTTATCGAAATTGTCCATCTTTCTATTTTTTGTCTCCCTTTCATGAAGTCGCCAACTAGTAAAAGAAAAACTTCTAAAAAGTGGATAATTGATTTGCCAGTTTTTAATCTTCCATTCAGTATCTTTTTAATTGTTTTCGATAAATGGAACTCATTCTACGAATTTTTCGATAACCTTGCCCCCTCGGACGGCAATTCGGTCGCGTTTTACAAAGGGATTCTGCCGTTCCGTTTTTTATCTGGAAAAAAACCAAGGAAGTTCAACGCCAAAAATATCAGTCTATTTTATATCGGCTCTTACGCAATTTCCAATTTTGTGTTTATATAGACTAATTAGTGTACTAAAAGCATTTTTCTCTCATTACCTCATGACTGGAAATAGAAGTCGATAAACTCTTCGTTTTGCTTCCCTTGTCGATTTCATAAAAACTGGTTCCTTAGAAGATTTGGTCGAATTCTCCCTTGTCTTCCGGAGTTCGGGCTGCTTCCGAGGGCACTTCAAATTATTTTTTTATGTGTTTCTTTACGACCCATGAAATATATAGAATCCATTATTTGAATAGGTAATTGCTTCCAGACGACTTAAACAATTAATTCAGCCTCTTTTACCCCCTCTTTTAATTACCACTTATTTTTAATAATACACGTCTAATGTTCTGGGGCGTCCATTTATCAAAATCAACATTCGTTTATAGCGGCATTAGGTTAGCGTCCCGGAGTTCATTCTCTGTAAACACCACAACCCAAAAATAGGACCCTTTGGTGTTTACCAAGAAATCTTCCAGTCGGAAATGTAGGTTTATTTGTCCAAAAAGGGGGAAGAACCGATCAAACGGAGTCATTTACCAGCTTACATGTTTTACGATTGACAAGGGTGAAGTATGACGAAAACTTAATTATAAAATATCAGGTTTCCAGTCTCAATTTCGTGCACGTCATGCCCCCGAGACTTTACCTACATTAAAACCTCTCCCAGGATTGATTTAACTCAGATCGGGCTATCATCATTCCGGGAAAACGCCCATCGATCTCCTCTTTTGTAATCTCCAGTTTTTGAACTCATTATTATCCTTTAATAATTCTATTTTCGGGCTCCGAATTTGTTCGGAGGAAAATCTGAACTGTAATCGATTTAACGCGTATCGCATAATGCTATTTGACTTGAGGGCACTGCCATGGATGCAAATCATCATTATTTTAATATGTAATTCCAAATATAAAAATTCTATTTTTACATCTTATGATTTTTTTCTGACTAAATTTTGCAGAAAACCGTGGCCTCTGGGCTGTCATCCACATCTCAGTGCTTCAAGAAAGAAATTAGACTTTTTTTTTGTCTGTTTTTGAACGGCGCGGCGTTTCCCATTTGCGCACTTTTTTTAGCGGATTTTTTTTAAATATAAAACAGGGTCTTTTTCCGCACTAAACTAGAGTACTTTTGTGCACATAAATTCCCTTTTTTACAAGTCCACTTGCGTACCAAGATTCTGGTACCTAGCATAAAGGATAAGCCTAGGGGCGGTATTCAGAGACAAACTTGAGTATGAGACTTCTGACTTCTTAAAACACAAAATTTTACTTTCCTTCCAGAATACTAATTTTTGAGTGCGCAAAGAGGCTATCAACTTGTTTAAAATTAGTGAATAGTGTGGAACCTGGTACCCTTCCTAGTTTCGTTTCTAGGACCATTTAATCTGAGACTGTATACAGACTTTGTCATAAAAATTTTATGATTGGACGTCATCTCGATATGGAGATGAGACGACACTCGATCCATTGTCTTGATGTCGACTTAAACGTCTTGATCGCTTCAAAATCGGTCACGATAGTCTTAATCATGTTCCACGCCATTACCATACAATCCCTACTTCATTTTTACCACAAAATTACTCTTCGGATGCCTCTTTCATTTTGCATTCTTGTCTAATTCTATTCCTTTTTATATTTTAATGTCCGATTTAAATTTTGGATTCAACGTCGCCTGAAGGTACCTTCAATATGTACATTTTAAATAATTCAAAATAGAAACACGAAAGGATTCGTTACGAAAAACATTAATAACAGAGATTTTCGTTATAAATAATTAAACATTTTATTTTTAGAGTATAATCTCAAGTCTTTTTAGCTTCGGAAGCACAATTTGTGTACGCGTTAATCATCCATGACGCACGGGACTTTTTTTTAATGATAAACGAGAATTAAGTTCGTGTACGAGTGGTGGACGTAGCGATCGGAACCCCCGGCATGAGCCGTCTAATTGATTTCTCAATAGAATCTCGAAAACAGATACGGGATGGCTCTTAAGATCGTGACTCTCCCCTCTTAATTAACCTACTCAGGTGTGACCTCTTCTTTTTTTCGTTTTCGTAGGTCTTAATTCAAAATCTTTTACGTCTTTTAAAGCGACTATGATCGTGCATCTCATGTGAAGAATTTAAACGTGATTCAGTATAACAGCTATCATTTTATAATTAAAAATTAGAATTTTGAGCACTAAAAACACCGAACGACTCCATCGAGGACTGTCAGACGTCACATCAAACAATTCGTAGTGCTACTTCATCCCCGAGCAGCTTATTGTGTAACTAGAAGGCCCAATATAGACTCCAAAATCAGCATAAAAATGCAAATTTTCTAGTTTGGCCTCAAGAAATTTCATCACGAGCCCAACAGTGCTATTTCACTATTTGCGTCAGTTTCTAGCGAAGAGGCAACTCGTTTTACGACAACAGTGTTTATAACAAAAAAAAAAACTCGAGATTTTTAATCTTCCAAGAAGAAAAAAAACCTTCCCCTGAGTTAAATATCGATAAATCTTCATCTTAAAACGGTAAGCCATTCCGTCCGCTTCTAAGCTTGTAATTTAGGGGGGTTGTTTATAGAAAAGATTCCTCTTAAGGCATAGATTAGATGGGAAAATAAACAGAACAGTTTAGGGCGACTTTGTCACAGCTTCCTATAGTTAAAAAACATTTAAAATAAAATTTATTCTAAATTAGGAGACAAATTAATTGAAGAAGGAGAAAAAATCATAGATGAAGTTTGGACTGATTCTAATTATATTTTTCTTCAAGTATGTCAGGTTGGTTGTCAGGGGGGATTAAACTCTCCACGACATGTTGATTAATGAGGTGCCAAGAAAGCTTCTCCACTTAACGTTCTTTATAAAATAATATTGGAACTCAAAACACTTCGAGCAATTTTTTGAGACTCTGCGTACATTTTAGACAGTGTTGAGCCGAAAAACGTCGATAAACAAAATGATCGAATGTTCCCCGATGCATTTGGAGGATAATGAAAGAGCGGGTGAAGGGTTTCTTCCGCCGACGGTCTTGCACTCCAAACCCGGCAATTACGAGCAATGACGTGCATCCCTTACCCCAGACCCAATTATGGATCATTAACCCTTCGGCGGCATATTAATTGATATCCCTTTCCGACCTTCTCTCCTTCAACTTCATTTTTTACTTCTCTTCTAACCAGAATTCGTTTATCTTTCTGTGCGGTATCATTTAATAATGGTCATAAAACGTTACGTATAATTAGATGCTCGTACAATTTAAATAATTTATTTCTTGTTTTCTAAGTCCAGCGCTTTCGGGAGCTGCAAAGGGACCTCAAGGGGGGGGGGGATTTCTGGGTGTGGTGTTGGGGGATGAATTTCTCTTGGGTCTGGGGGCCGGATTCTCAGCCGTTTGAAGGTAAAATCTTTTCCAGTATGTATTTCGAAGCGAAATTTTTATGGATCGGAGGGCGGTATAATTAGACGTTTTATGACTGTACGGCCTGGATTCTAAGATTTATTTGATTCGTGGCTTGTAGATTATAGAGGAATCTTGATCCTCGTGTGGAACGTTTTTCAGTCTGTGAGTTACCAGCAAATTTTGGTTTACCTATTTCCTAAAATTAGCTTTTTGGACTAGCAAGTGAATTTTGATCGTCTATGAGAAGTCATCAATTTTAGATAATAATTGGTGGTATTCTCTTATTAAATTTATTACTAGTAAAGGCCTTCTTGTAATGTTTCCCTTTTCCCTTTTATGACGACTTCTCGTCCTTAGAATAGCTTGAGATGTGGCAACAGCGTGCAATAACAACCCATAATAATGCCATTCAACGAAAAGGCTTACTAGTCTTTAAAAGAAGAAGAAAATACAATTTTATTACGAACTACATTTGTACATCCTTTTCGATTCGTGATAATTGATAAATAAAGAAATTTGGAATCCTCTTGACCCTAGGAAACAGGAAGAAAAGATCACGTAAACAATTTTTCTGATTATGTATTACGAAATGTGATTTAAAAAAAAACTAGTTCTTTAGAACAAAAATCCTAAATACATTTTTTTTTCTTTAATAATTATTGTCATTTAATAGATTTGTTGTTCTAGGGTTAAATTTCCTTGTTGAGTTGTACCTGTTCTTATACCTCTTATTCTTTGTACAAATTTTTGCCCAATTCAATTTTTTTTAATTGTGCAAAAAAAATGGGAGACCTCCTTTCTTTATGGTGGTGAAGTGGATAGGTTGATAGGGTATTAGTCTAGGTAACAAACGCTCAAAAAATAGGTGTAGATGGCAATAAGAACTTTAAACATCGATATCTCCTGAACTTCTGGACCGGACGACTCTATACTCATTCAACTCAGAATTTAATACTCTTTGAATAATTTATGACTGCAACTCATTGTAGGATGTGTCGTTTAGAAGCTATAAGCGAAAAAGCAAAAAATTTGCCAGTTTTTTGCCTCGCAAAAATTAAGCTCACTTCAGAATCCGTTGCAAACTCACATGAGTGTTACTATGTATCCCAGAGGTTTTAAGACACTTCCTGCTTTAGACGATTTTTCGGGAAGCATTTTGTCTAATTTGCCTGGGCTAGGAGTGAGAACCACTCTTCCGATCGAGTCGAAAGTTCGAAACTAGGTATACCCATTTCAAAGCCATTTAACGTTTTCCAAAGAGTTCTACTCCTCCATCGGTTATGTTTTGGCAGTGGTAGGGCTTTTCTGATTTCAAATTTTCACAATTTTTGAAAAATACCTTATTTTTACAACCTTTTTTCCCCCCTTCTACAGGCTTGTGTTGGATGTAGTAATCCGTTTACATGCGATTGTACTGGAATAAAAGGAGAACGTGGAGACCCAGGATTTTCTGGCCTACCTGGCCCTGATGGTTTCAACGGTGACGTCGGGAACGAAGGCCCACCAGGGAAGCCTGGAAGACCTGGAAGGCCAGGAGATCTTGGTGAAGTTGGACCTAAAGGACTTCGAGTAAGTTTTAAATGTTTTCTTTTCTTTTTATAAATTACATATTTATGCTTTTTTAGGGAGATCCTGGATACATCGGAACGCCTGGAGAGCCAGGTTTGCCTGTAAGTAAATTTATTTAAAAAATTTAATTAGTTAAAATTTTTCTTAATTTAAGGGATATGTTGGCGAAAAAGGACTTCTAGGTCCTGCGGGGCTTGACGGTTGCAATGGAACTGACGGTAGCAATGGTGCCCCTGGAGAGCCTGGAGAAATGGGACCTCGAGGTTTCCCTGGAGAGCCAGGCCCGAGGGGTCCAACAGGTGACGCAGGTGAAGGCGGTTCGAATACGAAAGGTACCAAAGGGGAGAGAGGAGAGCCAGGAAGAAGCGGTCGACCCGTGAGGATACAAATTATGGGGCGTACCAATTTTAATGTTTTGTTAATCAGGGGCCTATGGGAAACAGCGGATACGAAGGACCCGAAGGATTTCAAGGAGAACCAGGAGACAAAGTATAAAAATTTAAGTTTTTCAAGTTATAACAACGTTTTATAGGGTTTTTTGGGACCGCCAGGATCACAAGGGCCTCAAGGTGAAAAAGGGATTGACAATCAAGGACCTGTAGGGCCTCGAGGTCCTCCTGTAAGTCACACTCTGAAACTTATGAAAAAAATGACGGTTTTTTTTTAGGGTGGAGTAGGGCTACCGGGCCCTCCTGGCCACGCTGGTTGGGAGTGGGCAACTCCTGGGGATAAAGGTGACCAAGGAGAAACCGGAGGAAGAGGACCAAAAGGACTAAAAGGACTCCATGGAGGTCGAGGAGCAAAAGTAATTCTCAATAAAATATTTATTTAATAATTATTGTTTTCAAAGGGGCAAACAGGAATGGTCGGAGCACCTGGTGACCGAGGTGATTATGGGATGCAAGGTCCTTTAGGGAAAGAAGGCAAAGAAGGACCTCCAGGATCTCGTGGACCAAAAGGATTTAAAGGAGCACCAGGTTATGAAGGCCAACCTGGAGATTTTGGCCCAAAAGTAATATAAATAAAGCTTCATTGTTTTTAATTTATTTAAAAAAATAGGGTTTGCCTGGTGAACCTGGAAGTCCTGGAGTTTTCGGACCACAGGGAGAGCAAGGGCCACCCGGAGTTTATGATCCCACTTTGGATTTAGGAGGGCAAGAAGGGTCTAGTGGTCCTCAAGGGCCAATCGGTTTCCGAGGTCCTAAAGGTGAAAGAGGTTTCGACGGAAGAAAAGGAGCTTACGGATTACGAGGTCCTCCGGGTGATTCCGGCCCGATGGGTCAACCTGGCGAGAAAGGTCCTAAAGGGATAAGAATCAAAGGGATGGTAGGTGACCGAGGTTTACCCGGTCGGCCAGGAAACCCAGGAGAAACCGGTCTGCAAGGGGCCCAAGGAAGGGCTGGCCCTAAAGGGAAACAAGGCGAAACTGTCACTGGTCCTAAAGGTCTAAGAGGTTACAACGGAATACCCGGTCGACCAGGAATTCATGGAACACCTGGAGAGCCCGGAAGAAGAGGTGAAAAACAGTAATCTATTACCTACCTCTCCTAATTAATGTTATGTGTTCAGGTCCCAAAGGTACACGAGGAGAAGGAGTAAGCATCGTGGGGCCTCCAGGAGATCCTGGAATCAGAGGTAAACCTGGATTACCCGGTGAAATTGGAGATGATGGTTTACCTGGAAGACCTGGATTCAAAGGAAGAAAAGGCGAAGATTGTGGAATTTGCGAACAAGGTAATTGACTTAATTTGTTGATGTTAAAAAATTGACCTAAGATTGTCATGGAAAAATAATGGTCAAAATTGGTCAAATTCCATAACAGAGCCCCAAAATATCATATTTAAGGTTTGAATGTTTTATAGGAGGAAAAGGCCCGAAAGGTATTCCAGGAGATTCTGCAAGAAATGGGATACCTGGAAGAGCAGGACCTCAAGGAGACCGAGGTCCAAAAGGTATCGAGGGTCCCAAAGGGCAACCAGGATATGACGGCTTTAAAGGAACCAAAGGCCCACCAGGCTTACCAGGTAATTTATGGGGGGGGGGGGAATTTTTAATTCATTAACTTATTTATTTTTCTCCTTTAAGGCGAAACAGGTGACCAAGGAGATAAGGGTGAAAGGGGCTCAATAATTGGCAGATATGACCAGGTGTATGCTGAACCTGGTGACAAAGGATTTAAAGGATATCCAGGTCCTCGAGGGGACATCGGACCAAAAGGGTTTGATGGGCCCGACGGCATAAATGGGCCCATAGGACATCCGGGGATACCTGTAAATTTAAAAAAAAATATTGTGAGCTTTTCTAAATGCGATTTTAAGGGTGATATCGGAGAACCTGGAATACCAGGCAAACCTGGATTTAATGGACTCGCTGGCGAAAACGGTGAAAAAGGTGACGACGATTTGACTCCTTTGGAAGACCTTCGAGGTGACGTCGGTGATCAAGGAAGACCAGGGGCAAAAGGATACCCAGGGCGAAGAGGTCCGAAAGGAGCACCAGGAGATACCTCGATTAATATCATGAAAGGGACTGGACCTCCCGGCGATCCTGGTCCTAGAGGATTACGGGGTATGTATATTCTTTGGAGGGTCGGGCAGGTGATAGGAGAGTGGTGAGAGGTGGACCATGTGGGGGGGGGGGTGGAATGTTGTAGGAGGGTGGGTCGAGGAGGGCAAGGATGGTAATGGGTGGGTAGTGGGAGGTGGTGGAATATTAAGGGGTAGGGGACGTGATGGATTGTTTAAAGTGTTTAAAGTAGGTGAGCGAGGGGAGGGGGAGTATTTGGAGAAGTCTAAACAGAAATTTATTTTACCTAGCGTTTTTAGACCCTGTCACCCTGAATAATGTTCACTTGCTATTTGGAGTAAATGCTAACCATTTTCAGTCATTAAGTACTGTAAGACAGCAGGCACAGAATTTTGGATCCCCCCCCCCTTAATTTCCTGGATTCGTCCCTGATTTTCATGACTTTTTAGGACGGCCTGGCGAAAAGGGAGATCGAGGTGAAAAAGGAGAAGAAGGTTTGAGCGGATTAAGAGGGATCAAAGGAAACACCGGATATTCTCTGAAAGGGCGACCAGGACTTAAAGGTTACCCTGGCTTACCTGGGTCTTTAGGCCCTAAAGGTCAAGAAGGGCGGCCAGGGAAGCCAGGGCCAAGAGGTCCAAAGGTAATTATATCATATAATACATCTTGACAAAAAAAAAAATAAATAAATAAAAAATAAATAATAATAATAATAATAATAAAGGGATATCCGGGACCGGTTGGTGATATCGGTGACTCAGCTGAGGACAATTTAATACCTGGACCATGGGGCGAAAGAGGACCAAGTGGAGAAAAAGGGATGATTGGAGATGAAGGCCGTGAAGGGTACAAAGGCGAACAAGGAGATGGTGGTCGCATCGGCTGGAAAGGAGCCAAAGGTGCTCCAGGCTATTTCGGCGAAAGTGGACCTAAGGTTGGTAAAAAGTAATAAAATAGGTGAATTCTGATTATTATTATTTTTAAGGGAGTGAAAGGAGAGCCCGGTATCGAAATTAAGGGAATCAAAGGTCGACTTGGAGATCCTGGTATGCCTGGTATGGAAGGTATGCAAGGGGATGTCGGTCCCGTCGGTAGACCTGGATGGAATGGCCCTCCTGGATTCCGTGGCCCGCAGGGTGATGAAGGGCCCAAAGGTGAAATCGGAGATGAAGGAGATCCAGGTCTGAAAGGTAACCCAGGCTACCCAGGAAGGAATGGACACGACGGAATCATTGGACCAACTGGTGACACTGGTGATATTGGACTTCCAGGTACGTAAAAAAAAAAAGTCATGTGTAAACGTCTAAAGATAAATTTTCTATTTTTAGGTATTCCTGGCCCTGTTGGGCTAGAAGGTTTTCCAGGGCCGAAGGGCTCTCGAGGTTCAAAAGGACCTCTTGGAGATATTGGACCAAAAGGATATCCTGGATACAAAGGCCGCAAGGTAAACTGACTTTTTTTTTTTTTTTTTTTTTTTATTAGGTACCTACACAAGACAATAAAATCTGTGGGTACTCCGAAATTTGAGTCATTTTCAAGATCCTGTAATTTTGTCAATCATAAGTAATATGTACAATACATAACATAAGGAGCCTTCTGAAAGAAAACCAGTGGTTAGGGAGTTTGAAAATGGCCCGAACTTAAGATCAAATGTTCCTTTAATCTTAACTATTTTTAGGGAGCTTTTGGCTTGAGAGGATTCAAAGGCCCTTCAGGACCGCCTGGCGATGGAGCATTTCAAGGACCGATTGGCGAAAAAGGATTTAAAGGTTCAAAATATAAATTCGTTGTTTTTTATTTTAAATTTGAATTCAGGTAGAAGAGGTTTTCCCGGGGATGTCGGAGAGCCAGGTATGGACGGTTTTGATGGTGAAAGGGGAGATGATGGACTAGTCCTGAACGGAACAGTCGGTCCAAAAGGTTTACCCGGCGTTGACGGTTTAAACACATTAAAAGGATCAAAAGGCCTAATCGTAATTTCATTTTAAAATTTTATTGCATCATAATGATAAAATTTAGGGTGACCGTGGTGAATCTGGAGACAACGGCTTTAAAGGAGAAGTCGGTTCACCCGGTGATGTCGGAGATATCGGCTTTCCAGGAATTAAAGGTGCTGCAGGATTTACTGGTCGGAGAGGAGCAAAAGGAGATTTAGGAATAAAAGGCGAAGAAGGCGATCTGGGAGATGAAGGCGACCCTGGAGAAATGGGACGAGATGGTATCTAATTTAAAATACATAGTCTATCGATCAAATTTAAAAGTTTTTAAATAGGTTATCCGGGAGAGGAAGGAATCCCAGGTGAAGAGGGACCTGTCGGACCAAAAGGGGAAGAAGGTCCTGTGGGAGACCCAGGAGTTTCCATCAGATTCCCTAGCCCGATAACGATTGGCGACCCTGGAGAACCTGGGATTGAAGGATTACCTGGAAACCCAGGTGATTTCGGAGACGCCGGATTTTCAGGATTCCCAGGTGACAAGGTTGGTTTATTTATATCAGTTCAAAAGTTGAAGAAAAGAAAGAAGAAAAAAAATCAATCCGCTAAAATAAATTTTTAGGGTCAAAGAGGAATCATTGGTCCGAGAGGAATTGATGGGTTTAAAGGAGAATTAGGTCCAAAAGGTTTGAGAGGTGAAATAGGACCTCCAGGACCACCAGGTACTTCAAAATCCAAGATTTTTATTATTTTAATTGATTTTTTATTCAGGAATACCGGATCGAATGCCGGATAATGGTGAACCGGGCGAAGATGGCATAGACGGACGTGATGGTCCTGTTGGATACCCAGGACAAAAAGGTTCTCCAGGAGATTATGGTGATGATGGGGATATCGGACCACCTGGAGATGATGGATTCTCAAGGCCAGGACAAAGAGGAGATAAAGGACAAAGAGGTTTTAATAAATTTTTATGGCTTTTATATGATTTTTTTTTTTTCCTCTTTTAGGCGATGTCGTTCACGGTATACCAGGAAGAGACGGAAGGCATGGGAAGAATGGAAGAAGAGGATTGCGAGGAGATAAAGGGATGAGAGGGGAAGACGGAGTCATTTATGGTGGACAACCTGGAGAACCCGGAATGCTCGGAGATGTTGGTCCACGGGGTCCGAGAGGAAACAAAGGCGAAGCTGGAGATCTCGGTGAGCCCGGATTGGATGCTTTAGACGGGAAAGACGGTTTTAACGGAACCGCTGGATTACCTGGTGACCGTGGATATCCAGGCACACCAGGTTTCAAGGTAAATGTTCTTAGCTAAGAATGAAAACGAAATTTAACAAAAATGTTAGGGTCTGAAAGGAGAAAGAGGAGAAGATGCAAATTACACCGTTGTAGGAATCAAAGGAATGAAAGGAGAACCAGGATACTCAGGTGAAGTTATGAAAAAATTATCAAAGAAGAATTTAATTTCTTTATATTTTAGGGCCACCCGGTAGAAGTGGGTGGATTGGCTTTAAAGGTTATGAAGGGCCAAAAGGTGACCAAGGTGACAAAGGATTGAAAGGAAATAAAGGATTTCCGGGAAGAGATGGATTTCAAGGACAACCGGGATCTCGAGGACCTGCAGGAGAACAAGGACCTCCTGGAAATCAAGGTAATGTTATTTTGTTTATTTATTTTTTGTTAATATAATTTTTTAGGATACGATGGAAGTCCTGGATTACCTGCGACGCCTCGTAGGCCAAGATACCGAGGGAATTATTTCACATATCATTCGCAGTCAGATATCGTTCCACAATGTCCAACAGGATCATCGAAAATGTGGGACGGATATTCGTTGTTGAACGTCATCGGTGACCACAAGTCGCAGTCGCAAGATTTAGGTTCTCCTGGAAGTTGCTTGAGAAAGTTCTCGACGATGCCTTTCCTTTTCTGCGATGTCAAAGAAACTTGCTACTACGCCAATCGTGCCGGGTACAGCTTCTGGCTCAGCACCGCAGAACCGATGTTGAGATCGATGGCCCCGATACCATCAAATGAAATGCTCCGCTTTATCTCTAGGTGATTTATCTTGTTTTTTTTTTTTTTTTTTTTTTTTTTTTTAGAGGAAATTAACCGAATTTTGTTCAGATGTGTGGTGTGTGAAATTCCCTACAAGCCAGTAGCGATTCATAGTCAAGCGATGTCGGTCCCAAGTTGTCCGTCTGGATGGGAAGAATTGTGGACGGGATACAGTTTTGTTATGGTAAGTTGTAATTTTTGTACTTTTCGCTTATCTCATCATTTGCAGCATACGGCGGTTGGCGCTCGAGGTGGAATGCAGCCGCTTTCGTCGCCAGGTTCTTGTCTCCGCGAGTTCAGAGTTTCGCCATTCATCGAGTGCCACGGAAGCGGAAAGTGCAACTACTACGCCAACGTCTTCAGCTTCTGGATGTCTACGATAGATGACAGAACGATGTTTAGGAAGCCGCAGAAAGAGACGCTCAAAGAGTCGAGGCTTACGACCAAAGTGAGCCGATGCGCCGTCTGCGTTCGCAAGCCAAGATTTTATATCAATATCAATGGCTAAGCATTTTAAAAAGTCAAAAATCAAACCATCTAGTTTTCTTTTTGTGTGATCAATGTAAATATTACTTTCTCGTCACTGCCGTATTAATCATGTAAATGAAATCAATGTAAATAAATTAATTTTATAAAGAACTACAAACTATCGATATGTAAATTTCTCTTCTATGTCATTAAATGATATTTTTAAATGTGAAATAAACAAAAATAATTTTTAATTTTATCTCACAAGGTCCTTTCTTCCCCAGGGTGGTGAGGCTTCTGAAATAAGGAGCTCAACACTGCTCAACACCTATGTTGATGAACTTTTTATGGATTCCTTATTGGCCTTAAAGCTGTCCTTGAAAGAACCATTGAGGAACTTGGAAATTCCCGGCTTCACCGGTTAATGTACGTCCCCCCCCCCTTTTTTTATTCCTCTTTTCCATACATGACTATCCCTATTGTGCAAATAGTATTTTTCTGTTGGTATTGTAACTTAAAAAATAAAATGAAAAGAACTCAGGAAAGAGGAAATTCGCTGCATTTTAGGCTACCAGGGAATAAATCAGAATTGAATGACATCATAATGAGTATTTTTATTGAGAACAACAATAGCAAAATTACAATATGACTTATTTTGAAAAGGCTTTAAAATAAATGTTCACTCCTTCGAAATCTTGCTGTGATGATTAAAAAGAAAAAGTAATTTCTTTATGGTTTATTTTTAAAACTGACTTTGTTCGTATATTCTCAGGGCGAGAGTCTCGGCATAAAAATTATTGTCCACACAACCTGAAGTACTATCGATTTGAAAATAACTTTTTCTTATTTCGTTGCAAACAATATTTCTTATGCCCCACATTGGAATGTAAACCAAAAGAAACCTCAAATGACTTCACAGCACAAAAACTTGGGCACCTTTAACACTAGACGATATTTACAAAACTAAGTAAAAAGGTATGTTTAAAACCAGAATTTTTAATATAAAACTTCAGGATTTATTATTTTAATTTAAATGAAAGTTTTTAATACCGCAAAAAACCTATCGTGATGTTTAAAAAAAATTCATAGGTTTATTTAGGAAAACCTGGTTTAATATCGAGAGGGTCGAGCATCATGTGGCTGTCGATGATCTGGAACAGTTCTGGTGGTTGAGGTATTCGGCCGGTTTCTAGTTTTGACCAGACAGGCATATCTGCAAACATGAAATAAAATTGCTGTTTCGAGAGAGGATTGACGATTACCGTTTAGTGTGATTTCAAAAGCGCCGGTTGAGATGAAATGACCTTCGAGAGCGTTGGTCATGAAAAAGATCATCATGCACGACCAGAGTTTATTCGACGTGCACCACTCCCACCAACCAGGTGTTTGGAGTCCAAATTTAGCGAAGAGGTTGATACCGCTCAGTACTGAGACTATGACTACCATTTTTAATATGCCCTGTAAAAGAAAAAGGATTGAAACCTTAATTTTTCCAATTTGCAGTGAGTGGCATATTGTGGGCCCTGGTTCTAAAATCCTAGCTAGGCCCCCTTTTTAGTACACTCCTACTACACTACAAAGCTGGAAGGGGGGGGGGACAAAATTAAAAGAAGCATATCTGCATCTAAAGATGTACGAGTCCTCCCAGCCCCTAATCACCTTCATGAAGGATTCCCCCATTTAACCTCCATTCCCCTCCCCCCCCCTTCCTTGAGACTTTTACTTCATCCCCATTATTTATCCCCCCAACTCACCCCAATACTAACCCAAATTTAGTCCCTTACTCCTTAGTCCCTTACTCCCTTACATTGGGGGCTAAAGGCTAGCAGCAATAAAACACCGGTTCCCAATGATCACTAAAGTTAAGCATTGTCCGCCGTGGTTAGGATGTGGATGGGTGACCGTCCAGTTCGGATCACGGTCCTGCAGTCTGCCCTCCTATCCCCAGGGGGGGTGAGGCAAGGGGGCTACCACATTTCTCTCCACTCTATTACCCAACTAACCAAAATTACTAGCTCTAGATTACAAGGATTCAGCCAACCAACTACACCTAAATTATTAGCTCCCACCAGCCCCTACAATGATTACTCATTTAACTTCCCTAACCTCTCATATTTTCCATAACGAACCTCGTCATATTTCATACCAGTCAAATCCCGCAAATGTTCCCCAATAATTTGGCCCATTTATCCCCTGGAACACATCATTACTCCTTCCAAGGAACCCCAACTAAGAACTAGTCCTCCCCGAGGTATTCCATTCTCCATGAATCCCCCATTTATTCTTCTATCTCGCCTAATTAGCTTCTAAAGTGTAAACCCATGACTCCTTAAATAATTCTTTGTTCTCACAACTAAAATGTAAAAAATAAAAATAACCCATTAACCATTCCCATTGCCCCCACCTTAACCTAATCAGTAATCACCCACCCCATAACTAGTCTTCCCCAAAGCCCTTTAATTACTACCTCTATGATTCCCTCATTTTTCTTCCAAAATCCTCTACCCTGCAAGCAGCAGCTGCTGCCCCAACTAATCTCAAGCTCATTAACCTCAACCCCCAATTACTCCCTCAATATGCCCCGGTATTCATACACCAAATCACCCCATTACCCTTTTTTTAACCCTAATTACAAGTCCTCCAATCCAACACTCTCCCCCCCCCCCATGATTCACCCCATTTGGTATTTCAACTCTCCCACCCATATTACTAACACCCCCAAAACCCTAGCCCCATATTCCCCAACCCCTAAGTACTCCCTTACTAATCTCTACCCCCTTCATTTCCCTAATATTCCCCAATCACTTCAAGTTATTTAATCCCCATCTAACACCAAGGGCCCTGATTATGATATGAGCAGGACCCCCCCCCCACTCCTTATAACACATAGGTAAATCAAATAACAATATACATACCAATCCTCGAGCAATAACAATATGCATCCCTGGCGGATCATAGTTCGCTCCTGTAATACTTATATCAGGATATTTCTGTCTAATAATATTCGAATAGTCTTCAAATGCTTTTCTGTACCCACAAGAGTAACTGAAACAAAAACAATTACTTAAAACGTCAACTTATGACAGCTCGAAGAATACCAGTAAAGGAACTTTAAGGTAGGGCCGATGTTGGCGTTGAGTCCGACTTTCGTGACCGGAATCTCTTTCTCCCCTGACGTCTGAACGGTTAGATCCTTGTAGGTGCATATCGTCAGATAAATAAAAATAAACGTGTAACCGAGTTTTTGAGAGTCGATCATTTTGAGAACTTAAATAATTCAAAAGTTGAAGCGCTTCTCACGAAAACATTCGAGCCCAATGAATGGAATCCACAGGGCGGAAAGGCAAACAATGAAAACACCAGATTGAAAAGCGATATTATTTTGATATCAAAAAGTACTTAAAAATTTCATTTGATAACCAACTCCGATCACCTGTCCGGAACTTTACTTAATATTATTTCCAGCGATTATTTCATAAATCCACTTAGAACAAAATAAAATTTTATTTTAAAATTTAAAATATTGACTACGCAGAAATATTTATAAATTAACTTATATAATAATTTTGTTATAAGATAAGAATGATTTGCAACTTTTGAGATCAAAATGGCATTGAATTAAAACCTTCCTAGTTCCATTCGAGTTTACGATTTCTCATCGTTACTCTGCCCAAAACAATTTTGTTTCGCCTTAAAGTTTAGATTTGTCCTAAAAAATGGCAGGAGTTTGTTCTTTGGAGAAAACCCCTCAGGGATTTAACTTTGAAAATTGCAAAAGGTAAAAGAAAGATTTTATGTGTTCATTTTTGAAGACTTGGCAATATTTTTGAAGGAATAGCAATTTGATAACGAAAGGATATCAAGCTCCTAAAGCGACTAAAACTGGTACGACTATTGTTGGTGCGATTTTCGACGGCGGCGTCGTCCTAGGGGCTGATACGAGAGCGACCGAAGATACTATTGTCGCTGACAAGAACTGCGATAAGATTCACTATTTGGCTAAAAACATGTAGTATGTATTTTTTTTCTCTATTTTTAGCGGATTTTTTTATTTTTGTTTTGTTGCAATTTTTTTGTTTTTTAGCTGCTGTGGCGCTGGTACTGCTGCTGATACTGAGATGACAACATTGTCGATTTCATCGCAGTTGGAACTTCATCGCTTGATGACTGGGCGGACTGTTCCGGTCGTCACTGCCAATACTTTGCTCAAGCAGCTTCTCTTCAGATATCAAGTATGAACATAAAAGCTGATTTCAAATGAAACATGAACACATTCATTTTTGTTGACAGGGATACATTGGTGCTGCTTTAGTATTGGGTGGAGTGGATCTTGATGGCCCTCATCTTTACAGCATCCATCCGCATGGTTCGACTGATAAATTGCCTTTTACGAGTATGGGATCGGGTTCGCTTGCTGCAATTTCTGTTCTTGAGTCTCAGTGGCGTCCGAACATGACGGTACATTGTCCTATTGAGTTCGAAAAAATATAATTTAATGAAATCTTTAGGAAGAGGAATGTAAAAAGCTTGTTTGCAATTCTATCCTTGCTGGTATCTTCAATGACCTCGGATCTGGAAGTTACTGTGATCTCTGCGTCATCAAACAAGGCTCAGTCGATTACCTTCGTCCTTACGAAATCGCCAACCTTAAAGGACAAAAGTACGTCTATTTTTAATCATTTTTATTTATTTATTTATCATTTTTAGACAAGGCAAGTATCGATTCCCTCATGGAACAACTGGAGTCTTATCCAAACGAGTAATTCCTCTCCAAATCGAAAGCGAAACTGTCAAAAAGGTCCAATCTGACAAAATGGACACTTCATAATTTTGTTTGTTTGTTTTTTCAACTATTTAATAATACGATTATAATTTTGTAATGGAAATTAAGAAATAAAAGCTTCTAATAAAATTAAATAAAATTTTAATTAAAAAAATCTAGACGGTCTTAAAAGTTAAGAATCTCAAGTCAACGAACATAATCTCACAGTTCTTATTTTGCTCGAAACAAAAGTTAATAATAATTAAAAAAAAAAAAAAAAAAAAAAAAAAAAAAAAAAAAAAAAACTGTCATGGCAAGCTCAGCAGTATAAAATAAGAGAAAAAAATCCCTACGTTGAAGTACTAAAGGCTTATTAATCTGGGATCGTTTTTTCAAAATGGCAGTCTTTTGAGGTTCTTTAAAATGGAAAGAGTCATACTTTATTGACTATTCTTTGTGGACGATAAAATCCCAAGATTCGCTCCATCTTAATTGGAGTACATCGTCGCCTGAAAGCGGAGTGTTGCCGTAGCTGATGACCGAGAATTTTTTAAAAACGACAAGGACGCTGATGATCCATGTTATAATGAAGAGTGAAAAAACAGCTTGTAGGATTTTGAATCGCCTAGAAATAAGAGATGTTAAAATGATCAGATGAATTTAATTTAATTTCAAATTTACCCCATAATGTTGAAAACGTGTTCGATCGTGGCGGCAGTGAGTAGTATTTTAAAAACGAGTGCAGGGAAATAGTGATGTAGAAATAATGTCCGATCGACAAAAAAATATGGGATGAAGTGGAACAAAAACCCCATAAAAAGAGTTGTTCCAAGAAACGTAAAATGTTCCCATTCAACTAAAAAGAAACTTCAGGTTAATTTTGTTATAGGGAGATGTAATCCCATGTATTTGACGTTTGTAACAATAATTATTGTGACTGCAATAAAATTCTATGTTTAGGCCAATAAGAGATGAGAAACTCTTGGGCCAGGAGGCCTAAAATGTTAAACCATCAGGAGGATAGAAACTCATTGGAGAATAGGAGGCCAGGCAGTCAAAAATGAAATAAACAAAAAAGTGTATGATCTCTAGTACCAGGATTCAAATCGTAGCAAAGCCTTCGACGTCTTAAGATGTAAAATATTAAAAGAGTTGTGTACAAGACAAGACAGAGCGTTCCGGAATACCAAACAAGAATGTTGCCAAGAAGATGAACTTGACCCTAAAAAAAAAATTTATTTCTGTGGTTTAAATTGAAAATTCTCTGTACGTACATTGTGATGACTGCTGACCCAATACGCTATCCCTCGAGTCATAAAGAGCCACTCTAAGGGATCACTGCTGTACATGTGGCTTTGTAAGTTCTCTTGTGATGGAAATAACATTTTGTATTGGAGCTCGAGAAATTTTTGATAAAACGGAAGCTGAGTTGGAGTCAACGGAATCATTTCAGCATTCATCATGTCTCGTTCTCGTTCCTTTTCATCTTGAACTGGCAAACAAAATATAAATTTAATTTTTTTTTTCCTCCCCCCTTACATTTTGTATATCTGTGCTCTTCTACATTCCAGACGGTGTTGTCCTGCTGGATTATTTTGTCAGTGACAATTTCCATTTGGTTGAAACCCCAGCTTGGGAGCTGTTTCCCGCTGAACTTTAATGCTTGGCTGCTATTCACGTGGATCAAATGAACCTAAGACAATTTTAAATCATTTAGTTTCTATGGATAGACAGTTTTTATTTGCACAGAAT
Organism: Orius laevigatus; assembly: GCA_018703685.1. Classification (NCBI taxonomy): domain Eukaryota; kingdom Metazoa; phylum Arthropoda; class Insecta; order Hemiptera; family Anthocoridae; genus Orius; species Orius laevigatus. The sequence continues at coordinate 183,834 of JAGWEN010000136.1, read as the reverse complement.
GATGAACGCTCACTTGTGATTGAATTGTGTGCCAAACATCACCTTCTTGAGCTCTATTGATGATGTCGACTTTCCACAAATTTTGAGCGGGCATAGAAACATTGTAATCGATGTAGCAGCTTACTTCCTATAAGGTGTATGAGAAAGGCATCAAAAATTGTAGAAACGTACCTGATTATGAGGAGAAATCGGGCCAGAAACATCATGAGAATTCAACGCTCGACCAGTCATCCCGTGAATTAATTGAATAATGTCGCCATGCTTTATGCTATCTGGGGGGGATGAGACGACAAGATTGTTTTGATTCGGCCTCGAAACAATCCACCAGTTATTTAAATCCTAAAGAAAACTTAAAAGCTTTTGATGCGATATTGTTTTACCTTAAATGTATAACAAGTAACTTGTTGTTGATGGGAACTACCTCGTTTGTCTGGATACTTGATTGGGTAGACACCATTGTGAGAATGAAGCCAACATGCTTTTCCGTGGGTATGTCTTAAAGTGATCTGTGATCCATGAGCGACTTCCAAAGGCTGACCTTTTGTTATGGACGCCAACCCGCCCTAAAATAAAAGCCTTAATATCTGAAAACTAAATAATCAAACTCATACCTCCAAACTCGCTTGAAAAGCACTTGTCATGACTGAATCATGAGGACCCGCTTTGTATAAAATGGCCAAATGAATGTAAAATATTGCTATGTAAACTAGTAGAGGTATCGTAAATGATAGAATCCATCGGCATAAGGCGTGCACGATTAAACTTCGATCTGACATCTCTTTATTGGGTAAAAGACGCCAGAAATCTATCCACATCAATGTCACGCCTAATGATAACGAAAAAAATCCAACGTATTTCACACTAAAAAAAAAAAAAAAAAAAATTAAAACTTCTTCAATTTTTTATTGATTTATTTGCCAGAATAACCATTTATTATCAATTATTTGAAAATTTAGAGTCCAATCTTCAAGTCTTCTTAAGGCTATAAGCTCAAACTATTTTTTCTGAACAAAAACGTTATTCAATGTTGAATGCATGATGGGAACTAAAATACAGATATTTTAGAGAGATAATAAGGGAAAAAATTGGAATTGTACAAAATTAGACTCAGGAATTAAATTATTAAAAAATTCAGTGATGTTTATTAAAAATCGTCCAATTTTAGATTTTTAACCTTGGCAGACATAATTCCCATCATGCATTGCATGCTGGACGCTGGTACTTAGATGGCCAATGGATTTGGTGCACTCAAAGTTTTTAAGAGAATGTTGGACACTGACCACCCATTTTCTCCAAAAATAAGGTAATAAGGAATTATTTTTAATTTTCATTGTTTATTTTTCAAATTGGCTTCTTTTGATCCCCCCCCCCCCACGGGGTATGTAATCTAATATGTATCATTACCAAGTGGCGAGTGTGAGGCAAGTAAGGCCGGTCAGAAGCCAAAACCAAAACCGAAAACTTTTCAGCCGCATTCTGTACCTTCGGAATTTCATAAAAGCCAATATTCCAAGGAGCGTCAAAAAAAGCAACATTGGTTCCATCAAAACAAACCTTGATTGCGTCAATAAAGCATTATCTGAAACAAAACTTAATTATGAAAAAAAAAAAAAAAATGTAACACTTAAAAGTTACCGAATAAAATGAGTAGAGCAGCAATCGTCGCTGTCCATTGCTGACAGCCCAGTTCTAAAATTAAAAAATACGAAGTCGGAACTAGCAAACTCCCACATAAAGCGGGCAAAAATCTCAAAGCAAAAACAGGAACAGTCTCATCATACGCAGTCCCGATTCGATCAAACTTAAATTTTCCTTTAACAAAAAAATTAATTAAGAGAAATAATTTAATGAAAATGTACCATCGAAGCCAGCAAATTGAGCTACAGCACTTATAAGGAGCTTTCCGAATGGTGGATGTAGATCAAAGAAAAATGTATTTTTCATATACAGGCCAACATATTTTCCATAATGAAGCTCATCGAAACTATAAATCAGATTTTATTTAACTAGGTGTCAAGGAAATTGTAGCAGCTAGAATGGTGATTACTGATTACACAATACATGAGGTTTGATCAAATTAAGGAGTACAAGGTATAGTGATAACTGATTATTATATAGTATATGTAATAACTAATAAGGTTTGGGCCTTGGGGTATTATAGACCTGTGAAATCTGGTTTAGATTACTATAGTTAGTAGGTACGTTGAGTACATCCAAGAATGCCATTTGGGCCATGGGTTATGCAGAACTAGGAGAAGATTCCCACATGAGTGTTAAGATCTTAAGATTTGGAGTTGGTGGAAGAAAAAGATTTGTAGTGCGATGCTTTTGGAGAATGAGATATTGGGGGTAACTAGGGTGTATGGAATGATCAGTGATCACCACTTTAGCAGAAGAAAAAAGCTTAAAACTTACACGATATGTTTGGGCTCTTCTAGCTTATAAAACCGAGTCGCCAGGGCAACAATAAATAGAAAAATAGCAACGGCATCTAATTCTAAACTAAACAAAAATCTTTTCTTTTTGGAAGCTGAATCATCTCTTACAGATTTTGGAAGTTGTGATGTCCTATTTTCCTATAAATAAAATGATCACTTTGTCAGAAATAAAGGGAGGAAAAAGGAACCTGTTGCTTCTGTTTGATTTCCTCTTCCGAATCTGAATATTTCGCTTTGTTCCCTTTATCGGTCTTATTTCTATGATCGTCGTCCGCTTCAGTTTTTCCTCCTTTCCTTTTCCGAACTTTACTCGACTCCATTAATTAAATCGAACGTCAAATCATAATTTAAAGGGAGAACTAGGTAGGTAGTCGATGAGTCGTCGGTGTCGGCCATTCACTCTCGGACATAACGGTCCCGAGCATTCCTTTCTCCCAGAAAGACACCACTCGCACCTTGCACTCTTGTTAAGGGCGTCTTAAGGGATTTAGACGGGAAAATGGACATTTTAAGAAAGGGCATAGGATATTTTATTCGCAGAATCAAAAGATGAAGTTTCAAACTAACAAATTGTAATAAAAAATTGTGTTCTTATATTTGTTTGTCAAAGGTTATATTATTGTTGATGGTTATAAGTCATGCAGGTCAGGGTTGCCAGATTTAGCCCACAAAAGTAGCCCGATTTGCGATAAATCGCCCAAAATGGACTTATGTAGGATAGCATTCCTTCGCTTCTTTAAAGTTAATATTAGCTAAGTTAATATTAAGCTAAGTTATATTAAGCTAAGTTAATAATTAATATTAAGCTAAGTAGGATTAGCTACAAGCTTTGAGTTTACAAACACTGTATTTATAAATTGAAAGCTACAAGGTACAAGCACACAAGTCCTCAACCCTCAACCCCCTGGCCCTAGGGATTGAATGTAGTACACAGTTCAACTGGGGTATAAATAATGTTATAACTTATTTGTATTAATAACGTATAAAATAATTAATTTGCTTCATAACATATATTTAAATTTAAAAAAAAATTACATAAAATAAGTACATAGGTAGGTAGTAAAAAAGTTATACAAATTGTTTAATTTAACAAGTTTTAAACAGTTTAAAAAGCAAAAAGACCAATGTATGTATTTAAAAAAAAAAAAAAAAAAAAAAAGTAATCATTAAATTTTTAAAATGCACAACAAATTTTTTATGGCAAAATAAGGATGCTGAAATTCGTTGGACCAGTTCCTTCCGTAACCATAATTGGCCCTCAAGTCTGGTAACTTTTGGTGTTTAACATCACTTTGAGGGACTTTGGATTTCAAAAATTTCAATCGACGGCAAACATTTTCGTTTCTAGATATCAGCTGAAAAACGATATTAAACTGAGAGATTGGTTAAGGCAGAGAAGTCTTACCATGGACAATTCTTCATTTTGACCGAGGATCCAAAGTAAAGTAACTGCTTTGCAAAATATTTCAACGTTTGATTTATAGTATTTAGTCATCGTCGAAATAATTGTTGTGAGGCCATCCACGGATTCGATACTCTAAAATCGAATTGTCACTACTCAGAAAATGAGGGGAGGAGGATGCAGAATCCAATCATTTAAAGACCAACATTGGGTTCTTACCTGCCAAAGGTAGCTCACAGCCTCTTTGTTTAGTGCGATGTTTATGAAGATTCCTAAAATGGATTTGAAGATATTTTGGTACGGTTCAGAACGGCATTGTACAGCTAAATGGTGAAAAAGTATTTTGTTCACATCAGGCAATTTGACTACTTCCAGGGCCAGTTTAGGTGAATGTCTCACAACGTTATCTAAAAAATAAATAAATAAAAATTAAGGCACATTGAAAATAAAACAGTAAGATGCTTACCTAATCTAGAAGTTTCATCAACCACAACAGTAATGTGGTTCGATTTTCTCAGTGTAGCAATTATTTTAGGAAACTTGGCCGCAAGAGTAGCATTTTTGTTTTGATTTGATACAAAAAGTCGGTAGGCAATTACCTAGAAAAGTAATATGTACCTCAATTTTTTTTTAATGTTAATAAATACCGTAACACTGGTTTGCGCGGAGATTTGTTTCCAACACCTATACCATCGCTGGATTTTGGATGCAGCACTTTCTCGAAGTTGTTTTAGATCTTTTAATCTTTGATATTCCGCGACTGCTTCCCTTATAACACATTTTTTGCGATATCGTTTTTGAATGATTTTAACAGAGGCCTTTAGCTGATTATAATATGAAGATTCAACTTGCATCTTCTTGGTAGCTTTTAACCACAGTTGAATGCGTACGGCGCTATTCTTGATGAGCTGATATTTAGAACGCTGCTCTCTCATTAGTTTCGAAGCTCTGTACCATTGCTGAATGTGTATAGCAGCATTCCTAACTCTCTGGTATTCATCTCGTTGTATTCTCATGGCCTTTATTGCGCGATATTTTTGCTGAATGGATATCACACTTTTCCTTAGTTCTTGATAGTCAGATCTAAGTTGCCTTGTAAGTTTGGTGGTTCTGTACCACTGCTGAATGTGCAAAGCAGCATTTCTCAGTCCTCTGTATTCTTCTTGCTGTATTTTCATGGCTTTTACTGCACGATATCGTTGCTGGATAATTATTGTACTCGCTCGCAATTTTCGATATGTTTGAGACTGTCTTTTCATCAGTTTGGTTGCTCTGTACCACTGCTGGATGCATATAATGCTGGTCTTTTTAAGTTGATAGTCTGCTAACTGCTTTCGCATAAGGATGGTTGCTCGATATCGTTGTTGAATGATCAAAGCACTCGATTTCATCCTTTGATACTGAGCGAATTCAATTTTCGTTAAGGAACAGGCTCTGTACCACTGCTGAATGTGCACAGCGGCATTTCTCATTCGCTGATATTCTTCTCGCTGTAGCCTCATCGCTTTTATCGCTCGATATCGCCGTTGAATAATTACTACAAATGTGCGGAGTTTTTTGTACTCGGACAACAGTTGCCTAGTTAGTTTGGTGGCTCTGTACCATTGCTGGATGCGTATTGCACTACTTTTTAATTTCTGGAACTCAGCTTGCTGGATTTTCATAGCTGTCGTCGCTCTATATTGTCGTTGAACAACTATTGCACTCTTCCTTAACTTTTGATATGTTTCAGTCTCTTTTCTCATTAGTTTGGTGGCTCTGTACCACTGCTGGATGCGAACAATGCTGTTTCTCTTCAGTCGATAATCAGCTAATTGTTTTCGCATAAGTAAAGTTGCTCGATGTCTCTGCTGAATGATTATGGCACTCGATTTGACCTTTTGATACTGGGCAAATTCGGTTTTCATTAATGAACTGGCTTTGTACCACTGTTGAATGTGAATTGCAGCATTCCTGGTTCTCAGGTATTCAGCTCGTTGCATTCTCATGGCTTTTAGTGCCCGATATTTGTGCTGAATGGTTATAGCACTTTTCCTTAGTTCCAAATAGTCTGATCTTAGTTGACTGGTAAGTTTTGTGGTTCTGTACCACTGCTGTATGTAAATGGCAGCAATTTTTGTTCTCTGGTAATCGTCTCGCTGTTTTCTCATTGCTTTTATTGCCCGATATTTCTGCTGAATTGTTATCACACTTGTGCGTAGTTGCTGATATTCTAATGCGAGTTGTCTAGTAAGTTTGGTGGCTCTGTACCACTGCTGGATGCGAACAACGCTGTTCCTCTTCAGTTTATACTCTGCTGACTGTTTTCGCATAAGTAGGGTCGCCAGATATCTCCGCTGAATAAGAATGGCACTCGATTTGATTTTTTTATATCGAGCGAATTCAGTTTTCATTAATGAACAGGCTCTGTACCATTGCTGTATGTGTATAGCACCATTCCTTGTTCTCAGGTATTCAGCACGTTGCATCTTCATGGCTTTTAGTGCCCGATATTTGTGCTGAATGGTTATAGCACTTTTCCTTAGTTCTAAATAGTCTGATCTTAGTTGACTTGTAAGTTTGGTGCTTCTGTACCACTGCTGAATGCACAACGCAGCTTTTCTTGTTCTCTGGTATTCTGCTCGCTGTATTCTCATGGCTCTTATTGCCAGATATTTCTGCTGAATAATTATCACACTTGTCCTTAGTTTTTGATAATCTGATGTGAGTTGTCTTGTAAGTTTGGTGGTTCTGTACCACTGCTGGATGCAAACAATGCTGTTCCTCTTCTGTTGATAATCAGCGGACTGTTTTCGCATGAGTAGAGTCGCCCGATATCGCTGCTGCATGAGCACAGCACTTTTCCTTATTTTCAAAAATTGAGTGCGGTCCTTAATTAATAAAGTAGAAGCTCTATACCATCTCTGAATGTTAAGAGCGGCATTTCTCATTTTAAGGTATTGTGCTCTCTCATTTCTCATCATAACGTTGGCGCGATATATTTGTTGAATTTTAATCACAATGTCACGTTTTTTCTTTTCTTCTTTTAAAGTTTCGATGATAGTCTTCAAGTGCTTCCGAACGTAAAACCCTCTCCAACATGATTGAATCAAAGTCGCCATCTTTGAAAGCTTTTCTTGTCTTTTCTTTTCGATTCGCGATTTAATTATTCTGAACAACGATTTCTCACGCCACCATAGCTGAATTTTTTGAGCGGACGCTTCGTATCGAGGGGCCAAGAATTTGTGAAGAATTTGCCATAGAAGTGACATCGTCTTCTCTCGATGTCCGTTCACGATGTCGTAGGCAGTGACATCTTCAATGACAAAACCCTGTTCGAGCAATGCGTCCAATGTAATCTTGACGTTATGTACTTTCTGTAATCTCGAAATTGCTGGCATCAAGAGGGTATTACAAAGGGTTTTATTCTTTAGAATGATCTCCATCGATTTCGCCAGACGCACACCATCTCTTAAATCGAGATGATCCTTCACGGCGAAATCAAATTCGTGAAATGGTGTCTGCTTATAAAGAAAAGTGTATCCCATGTAGCTCATCGTTCGCTTCATGTTCGACACGCATTTCACAAACTCCTTAATGAACTCAGTAAACATAAGCTCACTTTCCTAAAATAACCATGAACATATTACTCAATAATCATTAAAAATCAGCTATAAAAGAAATTACCTTAATGGGTGAGGATTTGTTAAATAAGCACGGATCGTATGGTATTAAATGGTTAACTTTGGCCTGGTCCAAAAAAAATATCAACGACAAAAACTTGAATGTTATGTAGTCGTTCATCTCTTTCTGCAAATTAAATTTAGAAAAACAAAATGTCTTTCAAATGAATTTCTTACTCGGAAAGTAGGCATCCTGCATTTAGTGTTTGTGTAGAGATTTTTTGCAACAATGGACTTGTTAGTAAGGAAGTTGTTTTTTAAAAACAAAACTAAAACACCCGCCAAGTTTTTCGAGGATGCTTCGATTGGTTGATTGAAGATGGTCTCGAGTCCGATTCGCAACCAAAGTGGGTTGTAATACATTATCAACTGGACCATTTTGAAGCGAACACCTAAAAGATCATTTTAATAACCAGAAAACTGAGAATTGGGCTTCATAAATCCAAAAAATGGTGGCATAGTGACTTTTTTTCCCACAAAAAGTGATGTAAAAAGTGAGTTTTTAACTAAAATCGGGGGCCCCGGTAAGCCTCATTCTATAATAAATTGTTTAAATTAAATACTCAGCCTCTTTGGAGCAAAAATGTAAGTGCTGCCATTTGTCCTTGCTATAAATTCTAAAAATCTGCCAATAAAAAGGTTCTTTTTGGGTCCAAACCGGGTAAACAATGGCCTTAACAAGCTACGAAGGGGTCTAAACGGATCACCTGAAATCAAGTCAATGTTACCTTGATCGACGCATAAGTCTAGTTCGTCTTTGATTTCAAAATATCCTTTTTCAACTTTAATGTGCACGGCTTTAAGGACTTCAATCATTGGTTTGGAATTGTAAAATTTCTGCGCGCCTTTCCTCAATGCGAGGAGATGTTGTTCGTCTTTGTGATAGTTACTCGCTTCGACTTCCTTGGTTGGCGCCAAAAGTATTTTGTCCGATGCGACCACTTTTTTCCACAAAGCCGGCAAGTCCAAGTTTGTGTTTACAGCCGTGAATTCTTTATGAGGCATCAAAACCGAGTTAAGCCATTTAATCAGCTCCTTGCTGTATTGTTCAACCCATTTCATCGGGTAGATTGCATTTCTAAGTAACAAAATAATTTAGAAACCAGTATATAATAAAATTCTTACTTAATAAAAGGATTGCTTATTGTTGTTATTCCGTAGTTCGCCAAAAAATCGTCATATGAAGGACACTTGGCACCAAAATCTGAAATAAAATTTTTTAAATGCCTATGAAACTTTACAATATTACTTATAGAGATAGAAGGAGCTTGTGAAAAATTCAGTTTTTTTGATACCGGATTAGGAACTAAGAAGTTTTCTTTGTCCCTGACCGAAATTTGCGATACTAAAGGTGTTGAGGAATACATGGGTGGTGTATTCTCGATACTCATCAAACATCTTTTTTTCTGCGGTGTCTCATCATTTGAAATACGGCTCAGCTCTAGTGCTTCTTGGGCTTTAACATCAGCATTTGCAGTTGATTTCGGTTCAAATGACATTGTCTCGATTGCTTGGATAAAATCAAATTTCTTATTATTGTCTATGTTGACGGTTTTGCTGAGAAGAGAATCCTCTACACCGAGACTCATCTCTAACAGAGAAGTGCTGTCAGGTTTAGTAAATGTTTTGTTCGTTGTGGCATCAACAATAGAAGCCTCTGCGATCATTCCCAATTCAGATTTCGGGCTTTGCCACTTAAATTTGGCTTCCGATGTAGGCAACTCATACGTTTCCCTTCTAACATCCTGATTAGATTGAACTTTCGGAACTACAAATGTCGAGGCGTTTCTTTTTCCTAATTTTTTCTGAAAACAAAATATTAGAATTAGTTGATTATACAAAATTATACTTTTTGAAGTGAAACGGATTTGGAATTAACGCTTATTTTTCCAATATAACGGGAGTTTTCGATGACTTTGACTTGAATGCTATCATTCCAAGTCCCGCTGTCGATGGGTTTCCATTTCAATTCGCCAATAAATGAGCTGTTTTTTAATACGACCGTAGAGGGTGGATTTAAAAAAAAACCGCGCTTGCCAAAATCTGGAGGTGTGACAAAAATAACCTAAAACAAAATAAATTAGACTAAAACCAACTAATTTAACAAAAATCCTTACAGTTGCATCCTTATTAGACGGATTAATGATTTCAAATTTCTCCGTTTTTGTAGAACCGATGGTTACGTCGGTGAAATCGAGATGTGGTATGGAAGAAAAAGGTTTTAAAATGAGACGCTCTATGGGTTTTTCAGGTGCCTCTTTCGACTGATCTTCATTTTCATGGTGGGGTGGGCTGAACTGAAGAAGAAATAATGTAGAACTTAGAAATACAGGGTGAACATGGCAAAAAAATAAATAATTAATACATAAATAAATATTTATACATCATTAGCCTACAGAAAAAAGTTGAAATTTCAGCTCATAAACTTTATTGGATTTTAGCATATTGCCAAGAAACGATGACCACCTCGAAGAAATAATCAGAGTATGATGGGGAAAACAAAGAATTCCTGAGTCGTGACCTTTAAGCCCAGATGGAATCAGTAAGTTTCAGGCAAATTTCCACGTTGGGACACGAAGCTACAGGTTTGCGTTTGTAATAAACAAATTTTTTTTTTTTTTTTTTTTTTTTTTTTTGGCCGGAAAAAATTGTTACTTTCCACTGTAAAAACCATCCCACTGATTCCCTAAATTAAATAATTTTTTTTAATTTCCGAATTCCACCAAATTGTGGTAGCCATGTCATATAATTTGATACATTCATGCCATTATAAACGATTCATCAAAATTGTGGTTGTCATGTCATATAATATTATACATACATACATGCCATTATAAACGATTCATTAAAGAATACAAGGGTTTAAAAAAAAACGTCAGAAACTTCAGAATCTTACCACGAAAACCTGGTGAAACTTTTCCATTATTATGGGTATCAGTTATTGAAAACGGAGTATCTGTATCGCCGACCGAGAACCCGGTAAACGCATAAAATTTCTTTTCAAGACAAGAACATGTAAGTAATATAAATCAGTGTGCACGTATAATGAGAAAATAAACGACTAATATGGTCGGTAAAAATCTGTGGGAAAACTATGATTTTATGATAAAGCTTGCCGTTTTAACGGACAAAGTTTAAAGGTGGGGGAAAATAATCGAGTTGTCGTTACTGGTTTTAACTTGTAATCGATTGTTTGATATCGATCGATAGATGAATCAAATAATCAAATTAAACATTTTTAGGTATTTCTGGCTTCTGCATTATACTGTAAAATTTGTGTGAATGTCACCTTGTAAAAAGTAAATAAATACATAAAAATACAATAATATATACATCGATGAATATATCATATTTTTACATCGATGTAAATAAAAGTTAACTTTTTAGTATCCTTGGGTAGGGACCACCATCGATGTATATAAGTTACCTATATATATAGTATATAAGGTAACTTATATACATCGATGGGGACCACAGAGAAGACTCTGTGGTAGGGACATATATAATCTGTGGGTAGGGAGTAGGACACAGAGGTAGGGAGTAGAGTCCATCCATCGATGTATATAAGTAACTTACATTGATGGACCCATACCTAGCTATTCATAGTATTCATATGTATTAGATAATCTGTGTGTGGCGGCTCTCTTCACCTTCGCCACTCATTCAGTCATTCAACTTTCAAGCAAAAGCGCCTGCCTCACAGAGTAATATCTTTGAGTTTACAATACTACTATACGTAAACTCAAAGGTAATTGTATATCCGCCTGCCTCGATATTTCTTTCACTTTTGTACATTTTCAATAAAGCACAGTCTCTCGTTTCCTATTGGCCCCATCATATTATCCACTCCTCTAGACTCACCTCTCATTTGATTGGCCGGTACCTTTGCCACTCATGATCTCATCCCCTCCTTACCATCCAAATTTCCTATATAATCGGATCGGGCCTCGGGGCGAGAGATCTCGTATTCAATTAGTCTTTTCTAAGACTCAAAACCAACTATATGAAGAAGAACGCGAAGACCTGTCTTCTGACTAGTGTTGCCAGGAACAGGGAAATCTGAAAAGGGGAGGAAGAGTTGACTTTTTGTTTTCTTTTTGAGTGATCAAAGTTTCTGGCAATTTCTAAGTCAAAGAAAAAAGGTAAGTAAAAGAAAAAATGGTTGAAAATAAATATATTTAAGTAAATAATATCCTTCTGTACAAGAATTAAAAACAAGGCTACCCTAGTGGCACAAAAAATTTCTAAAACATACAAGGGTACAGTTCAATATACAGTTTCTGAAGGAAAACTCGAGATTCAAAAGAAGTAGCTAGATCATCAAATTGGTTTTTAACAATTTTTTTTTTTTTTTTTTCTAGTTACTGCTATTTTACAAGAGGGAAACATATCATTAACAACCTCAACAGGAACAATTACTAAAATAAATAAGAGTTAATTAAAAAAAAAAAAATCAACGGTATATAATATTTCAAAAATGATAACTTAACCCCATTTATGACCGATTGACTGAGAGGGGTACTAGGTATGACTTGTTTTAGAATGCTCCCAAGTAAGGTGAGAACATCAATGATAAATGTCATGCGTCTGAAAACTGAGTCATGACACCTTTCACTCTGTAAAAAAAAAAAAAAAAAAAAAAAATTAAGTCAATATTTAATGAAGGATGGAACATACTTATCGAACAGCAAGCTGTCGGGTGTCATTATGAGTTGTTGGAGTAGCCGAAAAACGCCGATTTCTTTAAGTTTCGCTTGCCTTTCCGCTGAACCGTTTTCCTCCTTCCAAACTAGATTTGATATACAAAATATCGCAGCCATTTGAAGTTTGACATTACTATGGGACTAAGCAAAAGTTTAACACGAATTTGATAAGATTCAATTGTTACCATATAATCTAAAAGTTTTTTTAAGACGTTGTCGTTGGACATGATGTAATCTTTGGCTGAATCGCCGTCTCCGATGTTTCCGAGAATGCATAACGCCTGCTCCTTGACATCATGTGAATGATTGCCATCAAGAATTAAAGTGATAGCCTAAATACACAAAATTATTAGAACTCTCACCAGCGCAAGACAGGATAGGATAACATAAGGGTTAGGGGGAGAGAAGAGACATTTAAGCCCAGTATTCAGGGACAAAATTTGAACACGAGTGGACCCTCAACCCAAAAGTGAGATTTCGTTTTCTTAGCTCCCTTTGTTTCGATAGACTTGGAATTTTCAGGGCTTTTCCTGGTCATATTAAAGATTTGGGGCAAACTTCAATTCAGAGAAAACACAATTTCCCTTCTGCGTGGAGGATCCATTCATACCAAAATTTGTCTCTGAATAGCACCCTTGGAGCTTAAAAATATTAACACTTCAAACTTACTTGCATTATTTGAATACCATGCAAGGACATGATATAATCAATATGAGGCTTTGTCGAGAGAAGATTTCTTAAAAGGCCAAGGGTTTTCATGAGAACGTTGACTTCAGGGTCAGACAAAAGTCTGAAAATCTGGTCCGTGCCTAGTGTGTGCAATATTTGGGTTTTGATTTTCTGCTCTGCTTGAAATGCCATATTCTATAAAGATTTAAAAAATAATATAAAAAAAAAAAAAAAAATTAAGAATATCTTATTCAACTAAGCTAACCATGAGTGCCCAGATTCCATTCAGCCTCAAAGCAGGATCTGGACGATGTGTCAAATGGCAGAGAAGTTCGACAGCTCCCGATTCAAGAATCGGCTCTTTGGCCGGAGAAAACTCTAAAAGAAGATTGCACAACGTTGATGACGCGACGCTTAGAACTTCATCTGGAGCTCCATGAAGGAGGCCCATTAAAGGCTTCCACACGGAATGGTCCTAAAAAATTTAAAATAAAATATTTTTGAAAGCTGTTTTTTAAAAATATATATACCAAAAACGTAGTTCTAAGCTGCTGAACTGATCGAGATAATGAGTGCAAACAACGGACTGCAGCCATACGCACTTTATCGTCTGAATCATCCAAGCTGACGACAACCTCATCCATAAGCCTGTCTGTCTCAATAATCCTCTTTCTGATATCTTCATCATTAGCTCCCAACGAAGCAAAAGCCTAAAGATTGGTTACTTATTTCTATGACAATTTTAATCGGAATTACTCTAAAAGCAGCTTGCTTCATGTCGTTGATCAGTCTTGGATGATGAAGCACTGTGTTGTTGTTATTGGCTTCTGGTTGGCTCTGAATCATGTTAGCAAGTGTTGGTATTAGCTGGTTGGATATTGAAGCTAGCCTCTGTAAATCAGTATTGACTTCAGTTAGATAAGCAATTGTCTCCGCAGCGATCACCCTTTCTTGACACGGCCGATCTTTTTTACACAATACGACCTGTAAAAATCATTTGAATATTGCCAAAATGAACACTATGATTACAAGGCAGGGAAGCGTTTTGTAAAGTATTTTGGGATCTTCAGCGGCAATCGCGCCAGCTCGGTGAATGTAAGTCAGGCATTTGGCGGAAGCCAATTGCATGTCACTGGGACGATCTCGAGACATCAAACCAACTAATAAATCAGGTACTGATTTTCCTCCAAAACTAAAATAACATTAAGTATATGAAGTTTAAAATAAGGTGATACCTGGCTGTTGCTACGATAGCTGAAACTCGTGAGTTTTCATGTGCTAAGTTTGCAATACAGGTTAAGGTTGGCATGAGGACTGAGTAATGTTGAGAGCAAAGTAATGCAGCGAGAGTATAAATCGCTCCTTGTTCACATAGCATTATCTGATGATCGGTATACTGAATTATAAAGGTCATATCAAGAAGTAAATTTTAAAATAGCTCTACTTACTTTACACGAGGCTCCTAAAATAGTGGTAACGGATATTTGATTGGAAACAGATTGCATGGCAAGTCCAAGCAAATGGATGACGACGTTTTTGTCGCTGTTGATAAGCTCGATGGGAGAGCTTGGATGTTGAAATAGCGAGCATGCACATCGCAGGCAAACTTCAGTCAACTTGGAGTCCGCACTAGATAATATGCCTGGAAATTTTCAGTTAATTGCTTGAGAATCTTGATTGAATTTACAGTTCAGTAGTAAGGGGGTGACACCAAAGTCGATAAGTTGTTTCACGTGATTTTCGGTGCCTTTCGCGAGTGAACCGAGTGTGACAGCCGATTGAATCCGTATTTCGGTTGGAAGGCTCGTATCCTGAAGCAACTGCATGAGCCTCGTGACGACCCCTTGGGCGATCACACTTCCCTTTTGCCTGTTGCTTCCTATCACAGAATTTTTGAGGCAACTGCAATCAAGAAAATGGTTGACACAAATAACGCAACTGTCCATCGACTTACACAATCGCGTCCAAACATTTTTGCAAATCCGGCGAATAAAGTTCATCAATGTAGGACCGACAGCTTTCGACGTCCTGAAAAAGTTGAAGTGACATTCCGAAGAACAGGGATTAAGACGAGAACTTACCATGAACGGCTGGGCCATCGTGACCATCGCGATCAACCAGTCAACCACCTAGAGATCTAGGAAGAAGGAATTTGACTTTAGAGCGAATTGTCTTAGGACCGGTGCTTTTTCGACAAGATACAAAAGGAGACGATCATCATCACAACAGATGCCTCATTGATTTGATACGGTTTCGACTCCGAGGGCAACGAGGGCTATAGCGTCACCAGCGCTTATGTGCGATGAGTTTTAAAACCATTTTAAACGTCAATCAATTTTATTTCCATCATGACTTTATGATTTCGGATATTTTCAGTTGATTTTATAAGTTAAAAACAAGCTAAAATAAAATAAGCCTGTTAATGAAAGCTAACCACACATCAGCAGTATCTAATCAGCATAAGGAAAAGTCAACGACCTAGTAAAGAGAGGACAACCTATTTTAAAATTATCCCTTCTAAATTAGTCTAGGTTTTTTCCACTTAAACTATTTTATGTTTCCTAATGGAAAGAGAAAATTATCCTGGTTATTAAAATATAAATAAAATCGAATTCATTTATTAATAAAAAACATTTTTCAAACCAAATTTCGACGCATAAACTAAGGAAAGAGATTTGGTCCGAAGCCTACTTGATCGAATCCAGCATTGATTTGAAAGGCGACCATTTTGGTAGTCCGCTTCGTGAAGTTTGATTTTGTATTTAATTTTTATATTTCGTGAAATGCTTGTTTATCGTGAGTGAATTACTGGGTTTCTATTCTAGTTTTCTTCTTTTTTATTTTAAGTTTCTACTTTTCTTGTAAATCTTTCCTCATATTCTTCGCACGTCAACCTGTGCCCTTCGATCTATTTTGACCGGGTTGTTACAAAATCCACACCCTAGCTTTGAAGACAAATTTTTAAATAGCTTTAAACATCTGAGAAATGGTGATTTCTAATCTGTTGTAACACTTAACTAATTTTTGTTTGAAATCGTTCGGAGAAACGTACAGGCAATGAAGTAGTTTTGATTGTTTACATCATGTGGATTTGTTGGCTTGATTGTTAATTTATTCCGTTCAATTCGCAGATGTCGACTGATCCCTCGCTTGTACCGCCAGGAACGACAACGTTTATTCCGACGACTTCTGCGGGAAAGTAAGCGAAAGCTCTTGTCGTTTCAGTTCTAATTGGGTTTTCTAGTGTTGGATATATGGTCATGTCTTATCCAGGAAGGCCTCAAATGGTTCCTGGTATCCCGATGCCTCCAACAATGGGAATGCCTTATATGCCGTTAGGAGGTTTGTATTTGTTGAGATGTTCTTGAGGTAATGTCGTTTTAGCTCCGCCACCTTTGATGCCTGGTGTAATGTCGATGCCGATGATGGGAGGTCCTCCGTTGCCTCCGATGCCAGGTCCGCCGCCTGTCAGATCATATCGACCTCATGTCAGCGCTCCGCCTTCTGTGACATCGAGAACGAAAGTCTCGCCTCCTGTTCGATACCTTCCACCTCAACCAGATGGACCCGTAGTCACCGTTTTCGTCGGCAACATTACCGAGAAAGCTCCAGATCAAATGATCAGGTTCATTTTATCTGCTTGCGGTCATGTTACATCCTGGAAACGCGTTTCTGGTATAAATTAATCTTTTTATTACCTACTGATTTTTGATAATTATTCTAGCGTTTGGATTTTGTGAATTCGGAAACCCAGATGCTGGACTTCGAGCCATCCGATTACTCCATGACTATGATATTGGCAACAAAAAGCTAGTAGTGAAAGTTGATGCCAAAACCAAAACAATTTTAGATGAATATAAAAGTAAGATATGTTTCTCATTATTAAATGAGTCTTTTCATTCTAACATTATATGATAATGAGGTTTTTTTTTTTTTTCTTTCTTTTTCTTTTCATTTCTTTCGAAAGATGAGAAAAGGAAAAAGTCAGGAAGTGGATCTCCTCTACAAGACGAGATGACTGAAGAAGATGATTACATGGACGACGAAATGAAACTGACGGATAAAGCTGCTTTAGAAAGAATCTCGATGATTCTTTCAGATTATGAGTCCGAAATGAGAAATTACGTTCCTCCTGCATCCGATGACCAAAAACCTGGTAATTATTGTTATTATTTCGTTTAAAAAAAAAAAAAATCCACATCACAAGTCCTAAAACAAGGGTTTTTGGCCAAAAATATTATAATTTTGACATTATTTTTTTCCATTCTAATTAGCAGAATTTTAGCTCCTTAAGCTCACATTTTCTCAATTAACTAGAAATTTCTTATAAAATCATTTAACCTTTTTCGCTCATTTTCTAAATATATGTATGTATTATTTCTTCGGGTATTATTTTTGTATTATTTTTTTAATTCTAAGTGGAAGTATATATTTCTATTAAAAGAAAAATTTTCTCATGCTGTTGATATGTATTAACTTCAATCCGCTATCCTGAAAAGTTCTAGCTTTGAATATAGATAGTTGACACTAAGGATTTAAATTCAATGGTTCTAGTTTTTTTCTTCCTTTAGGGCCGTTTTTTTTTTTTTTTTTTCAAAATCAAGGATGAAACCCAGAGGTAGGGAGACAAAAACTTAGATTTAGAAATGGTCATAAACAAGATAAAATCTTCTTAAATTATACAAAACTTATCAGTGCAGGAATCTAACCACGACCATTCTAATCCTTCCAGACAAGCTGGTCTCCCTAAACCAGATAAAATCAAGTACCATCAGTCAAAGATCGAATTGTAAACCATTTTTGTTTTCAGCTTCTGACATCAAAATGCCGGTTCAGACTCCAACACTGCGTCAAGACATGGCTGTAAGTATCAAATTCAAAATTTCCTCTTGGTTTCTCATTGATACATTTCAGCCAGTAGATCTGACGGATGCGAACATTGAGGATGACCGACGGGACTTGATTACCAGAGAGATCGGGAAGTTCAGAGAGATAATGAAGGTAAGGAAAACTCTCATTATTCTTTTTTCAATATTTCAATACTAGGGCCTATCAAATTCATAAATCAGCTTCACTGAATTTTAAAATTTGAACAAATTTATTATCAAATATTTTTTCTTGATCATTAAAATAATTTTATAGATAAAAAAAGATTTTTTTTTTCTATAAATTTCGGACATATTATGGATAGGGTAATTTTAGTTAAGTGGTTGGTAAGTGTAAAAATTTGGTGCCCTGACCTATGTAGGGAGAGGCCATGAGTCTTCAGCAGTGGTTCCGGACTGCTTCTTGATTGACCTATGCCCATAACGGTGAGTCCATTAAGTTAAAAAAAAAAACAACAAGAAAAAATGTATTGTGGGCTCGAGAATTATAATATTCGGGGATTTTTAAGTGTCATTTTATTTATTGAAAGAAAAAAAATGACACTTGATACCTGACTATTAGCCCGATGGTTTAGGACCAATTTAAGTGTTCCATTAACGATTTACTCATTTCATAAATCTTATGCATGCTATCCCACTTCTGCTTTTTCTTTTCTTTTTTAACTTTTTCTTTATTTTTATTTAGTTAAGATTTCATATTATGCATGGTTCCCCTTTTTATTGTCCTGCATGAAGCATGGGTTTTCATCCTGTGGTGTTTTAAGTGGAGCTAATTTTTGACGGTTTAAATTTAATAATTGGCTCCGAATTTCGAAAGCTTGCTTAGTGTTTTTTTTTTCTTTTTTGGTCTAAACACTCTAAATTCTGTTACAGAGTTTAGTGTTATTTTACTGGCACTCGGCTACTTTTCGTTCATTATGAAATTTTGTTTTTTCTACAATTTTTAGTTCATGCAATTTTAGTAACCGCACATTGCTTTTTATTTTTATTATTTTAAGTAGTTTACTTAAAATAATACAATCGAGAATTTTTTTTTTTCTTTATATAAGAAAATAACAAAAACACAATTTTTAATAGCGGTTATATTGTGTGATATTTAGCTTTCCCATTATTGCAGAATATCGACAAGACTTCAAAATATATTCACCTTAAAGAAATAAACTATTTGTCCTGTCAGGTATGAATTTTATTTTTTTCAATTTTAAACCAAAAAATATTTAAGTTGTAAGGTAAGATTTTATCCCTTTACGCGGTAATGAATGGCTTTTGCATGGTAATTTAGTATAGCTAATTTTTTTTTTTTTATTATATCTTTTTATTATTTTTTTTTACTTTTATTTGGGTATGTTAGGTGGACTGAACAGTTTTTTAAGGTAAGATTTTTTCTTTATTCAAATAATGTTTTTATTTTATTTTTCGATAAAAAATAAAGCTTTAGAAATGGATCAGTCGAAAAAGGCGCAGTTTTTTTTATGAAGACATAAAGAGTATGCTATTTTCCTCTCTCTTTTTGCTTTAGATGGTTTTTTAGTATCTTTTTATTTATTTATTTTTTAAAATTTATTGATAAGTATTGGCTATCCAATGAAAGCAGGTAGAGAACGACAGCTTCTGGCGCCCTGATGCCTCTTCAGTCTGTAAGTTATTTACAACAAAAATTCCTGATAGACATCACTTTTTGTGGAAAAAAGCAAACACATTCTTTGTGTTTAGAAGAATTTCCCTTTTCCTTTCCTGATAGTCATGTAGAAGAAGAAAATGCATCCATGATGCATGAGTCACATGAAAATAACAAAAATTGTCAACCAAATATTTTATTTTTTTGTAGATTTTCATTTTGTTTTGATTATTTATTGGGATGCGACTTTTATTTGTTGTGCAGAAACAAGAGGAAGAGAAAGAAGTTGAAAGGAAGAAAAGGGAAGAGAAGGAGCGGGAGAGACGAGACAGGTCGCCGAGCACGATAAGCAGGGATCGCAAGTCTCACGATCGCTCGCTCACTCCGGACAGACGACATCATAAATCGAGTCGCCATAGGTCGAAATCGAGGTAAATTTGATTTAATCTTTGATTTTTAATTATATTTTCGCAGGGAGCGTGATCGAGAAAGGGATCGAGACAGAGAGAGGGAAAAGGACAGAGACAGAGACGTCGAAAGGCCTCGGGATCGGGAAAGGGATCGTGAACGCGACAGGGAGAGAGACAAAGAACGAGAGTCGAAATCTGAAAAGGAACTTTTGAGGGAAAAAGAAGAGGAGGAGGAGGCGAAAGAGAGGAAAAAGCAAGAAAGAAAAGCTCGAGAAAAAGAAGCCGCTTATCAGGTTTGCCATCGAAAGCTCTTTTAGTTTTCCATTTAACCTAAATTTTATTTCTTTTTAGGAAAGGTTGCGAGCCTGGGAAAGTCGAGAAAGGCACAAAGCTAAAGAAGCGGTTAAAGAGAAAGAGAAAAAGAGGCTAAAAGAAGAAGAAAGAGAACTAGAAGCGAAACGTCTTAAAGAATTTTTAGAAGATTATGATGACGAAAGGGATGACATTAAGTATTATAAGTAAGTTGATGTTCATCATTTGACTTAAATTAATTTTTCTTTTCAGGGGGAGAGAACTACAAAGGAGACTTGAAGAGCGAGAAAAAGAGATGGAATTAGATGCTAAAGATAGACAAAAAGAGAAAGAAGAACTGGCCGAGCTGAAAGCGAAAATTTTCGCCGCCAACTGCGAAGATCCAAATGCCGAATTCGCAAAAGCTTTGAAGGAGCGGGAAGAGCTTTATAAACCAAAGATACTTATTAACGTGAACGAGGAGCAAAACAAGCTTTTGATGAAAGAGGAGAAAGAAAAAGAGAAGTTGCGCGAGCGGGAAAAGGAGGTCGAGAAGGATTTGGAACGGGAAAGGCGGGAGAAGGAAAAAGAAAGAGAGAAAGAAGAATGGGCTGCGGAGGATAGGCGGAGAACGCAGCTCGCTGAAAGTAAAAACCAACCTGAACCAGTTTCAAGTCCTGACAGTCGTCATTCGGATGCACCTCCAGAACCGATGAGCAATCACACCACCCCTGACACCAACCAAGAACCCAAGCATGGTAAGTATACATGCATAAAATTCCTCATTTTTTTATATGAAAATCCCAGGTTGGGAGGTGAGGACCTCATAATAATTTTTGATATTCATAAAAAATTTTTTTTTTTTTTAGTTCCAAAAGGACCTTGTTCCCCTCCTATAGTAGACAAAAAGAAGAAAAAACTTGATGTCAAAGAAGTATTCAATAATGACGAAGATGAAGACAACAGCATAGGTGGCAAAAAACGAAAACTCGTGCCTTTAGGTTCGACCTCAATCATTTCAATTCTTAAATAATCCAATATTATTGTAGATTATGGCGATGAAAAGAAAAAAGTGAAGGAACTTGAAAAGAAAGAAGAGCAGCTGAAATCTCAAGAGGAAAAACGTAAACACATTAAATCGCTCATAGATAGAATACCGACGGAAAAAAGCGCGCTATTTTTATATGACCTCGACTGGAAAGCCGTAGACAACGTAAGCTTTCATTTATTAGTGTTAATTATTAACTTTTTTCTTTAGCAATTAATGGAGCGACGAATCAGGCCGTGGATAAATAAAAAAATAATAGAATACATCGGTGAACCGGAGCCAACTTTAGTCGACTTCATCTGTTCAAAAGTGATGGCCGGAAGCGCACCTCAAGGAATCTTAGATGATGTTCAAATGGTAAATTTTACCTTAAATTGCTATCATTTAACTATAAATTATTTTCAGGTATTAGATGAAGAAGCGGAAGTGTTTGTGGTGAAAATGTGGAGACTTTTAATCTATGAAATTGAAGCGAAAAAAATGGGTTTAGTGAAATGAACTTGTAAATAGTTAAAACGTTATAAAAAAAAATTTGCTAAAAAATATTCTGTACAATGTTTAAAGACAAATTTTAAAATTCATTTTTGTAGCTCTTCTGAAAGACTTGTAATAATTTCTTATTATGAAACGTCTTTTTAATAAATGATGTAAATAAAGTACGTTATAAAACATAATATATTTAATCGTTGCGCAGTTTTTAAAATTAACATTTTTATGTTTTTTTTGTTTTTTTTTTTTTTTTTTTTTCTTCTTTTTTCTAATTCTTTAAACAAGAATTTTATTGTACATTTTGCATTTTCTGTCAAACCTTGTTAATTTTTAAAATATAGCAAGATGAGTAATTTTAAATTTTGTGAAATACCCAGTAAAGATAAAACGAAATAGATAACATTTTATTTATTTTTTTTATATATCTATTGTATAAAAAAAAAAAAAAAAAAAAATCAAAACAAATATATATTTAAATTTAAAAAAAAACTAGGACACTAGGGTGATGTAGAAGGCTTTACAACTTGAAACGATCAGCCACGACCAAAGCCAGGAAAGAAGAGAAAATGAAGATAGCACCAGGCAAAGATTTTGATATCGCGTTCTGAACATAGTCCTCTGAAACAATTAAGAAAGAAAAATAAATAAGAGAACAACTCATTAAAATATTAGACCCCTAAACTTGACACAATTTAACACCTTTGATAGTAACAACTCTGGAACTTCCTCAAAAAGAGAGGGCTCTATAGACCTCTTAACTAATATCCCCAATCATTCATTTCCACCCACCACTGTCCTTTCCACTTCCCCCAACCTTTTGAGACGTATATAGTGAAGATGACCACTGGTAGCGCGCAAGAATTGTGTTTTGGTCAACAAACATACAAACAAACTGGCGATAACTTTTGTTATATACAGAATTTAAAAAACCCATCCCAACATATGCAAGATGATACGTTGAAGAGTATTTGTATAAATTATTATACAGATCGGACCAGAATTACAGTCATGAGGTGTTCCAGATAAGACGGCCACCCCTCCACAATAAATGATTAGAACTTGACAACAAACTCAGCCAATATAATCCGAAAACCTTGGCAAACAAACCATTCAATGTTAATAAAAAAAAAAAAACATGATTATTAATTAAGCATCAGCAAATTGTATTAGGCTTACCACTTTCATTGATACTAAATTCAAAAGAGTTCGTTCCTGAATCAAAAATTTGATATAAAATAAAAGTGAAAAAAAAAAGAACCAAACACTCAACTTACTCGCAATGAGAGCTTTAGCATTTTGCTGATCGGTATCGCTCCAATCAAGACTTCTTTCAATGGCCATTTTCCACCTTGAATATCGATAGTCCCTTTCTGGAAAACGAGAGGTCATAAATAGGAAAACTCATTGGTGATAACTGATTACCATCATCGCTGATCGCTGGGATGAAAGTGTCAACTGGGACGGTCGATTTGACATCATGGAGGTTCCAGACCTCAATACCTTTGGCTGCCCCAGCAGCCATGGCGGCACCTAAGGCTGTGGTTTCCAACATAGATGGTCGAACTAAAAATTAATATTAACTAGCTTCGTATTTTGATGATTACTCACTGACTGATATCCCTATTAGATCGGCTTGTTGTTGCATAACAAAGTCATTACTTGTCATACCGCCATCGACTAGAAGAGACTTCAAAGGTATTCCGCAATCTTCATTCATTGCTTCTAAAATATCTCTGGTTTGAAAACAAACAGCTTCAAGGGCTGCGCGGATTATATTTTCTTTAGACGTCGCCTCTGTTATACCGCATATCACACTAAAAGATTTTGGTTAAATTAAAGCCTTATAGTTATTCACCTTCTGGCATCTTGTCTCCAATAGGGGGCATAAAGTCCGGAGAAAGCAGGAACAAAAATGACTTCACCGACCGGAGATGCTTTTTCAGCCAAATTTTTAGTTTCGGTGACATCAGAAAGCATTTTAAGGTTATCTCTGAGCCAACGCAGCGCTCCTCCTGCAACAGCGACAGATCCTTCCAAAGCATAAACGGTGGGCGAATCCGGTCCCATTTTATATGCGACCGTAGTTAAAAGCCCATGACTCGAATAGACTAGCTGAAAATAAACAATTTTAAGATTTTAACTCATATTACAAGAGTACATTCGTTCCGGTGTTGTACAGCAAGAAGCAGCCAGTCCCATACGTATTTTTGGCTTCTCCTTGAAGAAAACACATCTGCCCAACCAAAGCAGCTTGCTGATCGCCTAAACACTAAAAACAAAAATAAATAAGAAGGAAAACTCCATTCAACTTACTCCAGAAATAGGAGTGCCGGATAGACTAGTACAAGTAAAGTAACCATAAATTTCAGAGCTCGTTTTTATTTCAGCCAAACATTCCTTTTTTATTCCAAAAACCCTAAAACAAAAGCTACAGATTCTTGGGCGGAAAAACGAATCTTACGAAAGAAGAAATGGATCCCATTTTAGAGTTTTGATATTCATAAGCATCGTTCGTGAAGCATTGGTAACGTCGGTGATGAATGCTCCACCCTGTACGCCACCTGTCAAGTTCTAAAAAGGAATTAAGAATCTTGAAATTCGGCCATCTTACCCATATTAGCCAAGAATCCATTGTACCGAAACAACAACGGTTTTCGTCGAATGCTTTTTTGACCTCTTTGACATTTAGAAGCATCCATTTGATTTTCGTTGCGCTGAAGTAGGTGCTGATTGGTAACCCGCATTTCCGTTTTAAACTCTCCTTATTTCCATCTTTGAATTCTTTCAATACCAGATCGACAGTTTCAGCAGTTCTCATGTCACACCAGACTGAATTCAGCAATATTAGTCAACACAAATATGGGAAGAGGTTCTCTAGATAAGATGGTGAGGGGTAGTATAAGCAACAACCATTAGAGTAGAGAAGCTAGTCTGGACATGCTGAAACCAATTCAGGCAACAGTTCAGGTCAACACGGTTTCTAGTGTAGTTATGACTGATACGTTGTCCATGGACCATCCATGGTGGCCTGAAGAAGGAGCTGATTGGCAAACCTTTCAAGGAAGAGCATGGACACGTGACAACCAAATGTTGCACCTACATGACCAGTGCAATGCGGATGATGGCTAGAATCCAGGGATGGGAATCTGAACAGCAGCATACAATATAAGTTTTCAAGGAAAATACACATCACACACTATACAGCAGAGTCGGATAGGCCCAATGGAAGATCGGGAAATTAACGAAGGGCCGCTCCAACGGGATGGTGCAGGGCCGGTCATCCCAATTTTGGACACGATAGGGCCCATTTTAGCTTGATTTATGATCCAATGAGAGGCCCTTTAAATCTAGATTTCATTCCTTTGCAACAAAGAATGATTTTTGAGCATTTAAAGACTTTTTGATACTCCCAAAAGATTATAAGAATTACCTGAGCCGGTAAATTATACCGACCCTGCTATACAGGCAGGAACAAGGAAAAACTCTCTGATTCATTCTTCCATCGGCCGTACCAATAGCATTATAAAGATGTTTCCCGGTGAACCTGTCCCAGGCAATGGTAGTTTCTCGCTGATTGGTAATCCCAGTTGCGACAATATCACCCGGGTCGATATCAAGCTCTTTCAAATTGTCGATCGTCCGATCTATACAGATTTTCGTCTTTTCCAAAATTTCCTCCGGATCCTGCTCGAACCATCCTTCATACAAACTGATCTGCTTCACTTCGATTTGATGATATGTGAGAACTTCCCCAGTTTCAGCAGCAAACACCTTAAAAGCCACATTTAATTCAAAATGTGGAACAGGCTAAGAACTTACCAAGAACCTAGTACTGCTCGTCCCTTCGTCAATGGACCCAACCAAAGGTCCATACTTTTTCGACGACATTTCATCTTTAAATACTATCTCCCCATACTAATGTTTTAGGTTTCTCTATCTTAAAAATAAATAAAACAACAAAGATTAACTTGCGATTTTACAAAACATAAGTTTGTGCGGCTAATCAACGTCTAAATTTTAAATAATAATAGCGTCAAATTTTTTTTTTTTTTTTTTTTTTTCAAATTTACAGTGATGTCAGCTGTAACACGACTGTTACCTTCGAGTTCAAGATAGCAGCAGTTGGTAGCGTTCGTTCGTAGCGTTCTGATTTTCGGCGCCAAATCGGTTGTTATGTTTTTGTTTGATGTTTTGTTAGACGAATTATTTAGGAAATTTCATTAATGATAAATTCATGATGATGACTTTAAACGATTATAGTAGGTTCTTTAAACTTAATTGGTTTTCTACTAATATCAGTGTGGTTTCAGTCAAGGGTGATCTTGGTGTTATGCTGGACCATCCCGCCTGTTTGGGGATCGCTGATATTTTTCAAGAAGCTTCCGAAAACCCAAATACCCACTTAAGGCTCAAAAAAGAACTGAACGAGCGTTATGATGAGGTTTGTTTCTTGTTGGTTCAATAGCTCCCTGGAAGTGCGAGCGAAAGTTGAGGGATTACTGCGATTTTCATTTTAGGATGCTGAACAGTTCAAAATAGAGTTCTCGCAATGTCTCACGGTCTTGTTTATAGCCAAAGACAAGGTTGTCGGTCTTGAAAACGGTTTGGATTTCGCTTCTAGTTTTATTGTTGAATTTGACTCGATTTTGGTGAGCGAGGAGAGCCAAGAGGAAGGACTGATCACTCCAATTTTCAGTTTCATTTTTTCTGTAAGTGCCTTTGTTAGGAAGGAATTTTTACAATCGCTGTTTTACAGGTTCATGACAGTAGTAATCAAACTATGAGATTGAGAGCGTGCCAGTTTCTGAACCAATGTTTGAAGAAAATGGGCGACCAGGCTTTCGTTGATCAATTCGTTTACGACCAAATCGCCGCTACGATGCTCCAAAGATTACAAGTCAGTTAAATCCTTTTATTATTTTGATTCATTACTTTTTTTTAGGACAAATCTCATAACATCCGAGCCCAAGCAGTCATGGCGCTCCGTCGTATACAAGAACCTCAAAATCCTGAGTGCCCAATCATGAGGGGTACCTATTTCACTTTAAAAACTTCGAAATAATTTTTTTTTTTTTTTTTAATTTTAGCTTTTATGTTTCACATGGAGAATGACCCAAGTCCTATAGTGAGGTCGGTGGTGGTCAAGCATATCGCTATCGATATTAAGGTTATTCCGCTTTTATTTGAACGAATCCGAGACAATCATATAGATGTTAAAAAAGCAGCTTTTAGGTCAATCGGGAAAGCTAAAATTCAAAGGTTTTCCATCAAACAGCGGCAAGAAGTTCTAGAATATGGAATGAAAAACAAAAAGGGTATGAAATTTAATGTATTTTCCTCAAACCCAGGGTCGAGGAGGGTAGGGGAGGTGATGGGACGAGTAGAGGAGAGGATGAAAGAGGTTAGGGATGGTGTTGGGAGGTGGTGGAATGTTGGTTCCTTTACTTGACTTTTTAATCACGGTGTGGATTAAAAAGGGGAAGTTAGGAGGATTAATAAGGGAAAGCTAGGAGCATTAAAAAGGTAAAGTTAGGAGGATTAAAAAGGGAAAGTTTGAAGGATTAAAACGGGAAAGTTAGAAGCATTAAAAAGGGAAAGTTAGGAGGATTAAAAAGGGAAAGTTAGAAGGATTAAAAAAGGAAAGTTAGAAGGATTAAAAAAGGAAAGTTAGAAGCATTAAAAAGGGAAAGTTAGGAGGATTAAAAAGGGAAAGTTAGAAGGATTAAAAAAGGAAAGTTAGAAGGATTAAAACGGGAAAGTTAGAAGCATTAAAAAGGGAAAGTTAGGAGGATTAAAAAGGGAAAGTTAGAAGGATTAAAAAAGGAAAGTTAGAAGCATTAAAAAGGGAAAGTTAGGAGGATTAAAAAGGGGAATTTAGGGGGATTAAAAAGGGGAAGTTAGGAGGATTAAAAAGGGGAAGTTAGGAGGATTAAAAAGGGGAAGTTAGGAGGATTAAAAAGGGGAATTTAGGAGCATTAAAAAGGGAAAGTTAGGAGCATTAAAAATTGAAAGTTAGGAGAATTAAAAAGGGGAAGTTAGGAAGATTAAAAAGGGTAAAATAGGAGGATTAAAAAGGGAAAGTTAGAAGCATTAAAAAGGGAAAGTTAGGAGGATGAAAAGGGGAAAGTTAGGTGATTGTGGGGGAGGTGGGATGTGGATAGTGAAGGTTAGAATGATGTGGGGGAGAGTCCATTAGTGTTTAGGTGATGACTTAGGGGGGGGGGGAAGTAAAAGAGGTGGGAAAGGTTAGGAGTGGGGGAGAGTCCATTTGGTGGTGAAGGTTTCGGGGTTATTAAGTGTTGGTGGAGAGGTCTGTAGAGAACCCACTTTTTGGGAAAGCTTCATCCTCCATTCTAAACCAGACCTCTTTGATTTACATATTTATTTTTAGTAAAAAACCTCGTTATTGAAAACGTTCTTCTGCCCTGGTTTCAACGCACTAACAACAATTATGTCGATTTTCTTCATCTTCTTCAAGTTGAAACGTTGGACGAGGAAATAACCGAGAACATTTTATTTGCGCTTTTCGAGTAAAGTATTTCTTTAAGCTTTTCGAAGGTGATAAATTTTGTTTTAGAAAAGAGCCTCTCACGAATTTAAAAGATGTCATTAAAGGATGGCAGAAAAGTGACAAAGCGATTCCGGTCGGAGAGCTTTCCTGTGAAAAAGTCACTGTCTGGAGGTTTCTCACTTTGTTTCTCTGCTCGAAATTTGGCGAAGATTTCGACGAAGATGTCATTCTGGAAATACTTCCCAATTTATCCCCTTTTGCAGCTTATATTGAGCAGTATGTCTCTCTGTTTTATGAAAGCTCTTCTGATCCTAAATGACATTTATTCAATTTTTTAGGTACTTTAACAGTTGTGATACCATCACGTTTGATACCAAATATATCATGAAACAACTTTTCGA
Organism: Orius laevigatus; assembly: GCA_018703685.1. NCBI lineage: Eukaryota > Metazoa > Arthropoda > Insecta > Hemiptera > Anthocoridae > Orius > Orius laevigatus. Next base: position 155,306 of record JAGWEN010000136.1, on the reverse strand, counting down.
AATCGTTTCATTTTACTCGTTTTCTGATGAAATGGGAAGGTAAACTTCATTCCAAAGTTTGACTGAGATGAAAGTTTTTTTTTTTTTTTTTTTTTTTAGTAACATGAAAATTTCTCAGCTCTCTGTGGAACGATAGACTTGAAATTTTTGCTTGTTCTTATCTTTTTGAAGTGAAGAAGGACTTTGCCAAATTTCTGGTCGATTGATCCACAGAAAGCTTAGTCTCTGATTTCGCCCTTATTTTGAAAAATGCTTCTTGAATTGATTTTTAAATTTGCAGAGAACAAATCAAAAATTTGTGTGTCCGCTTCTTGGTCAAAGAAAATGAGATGAATTTTTACCCAAACATTGCCAAAGTGATGAGGAAAGCGGTTCCGAACGTGAATGAAAGATTCACGATAATGGCTGAAGCAATTTCCGATATTAGAAATCCTCTTGATGAAGCACCCAATGGGATTTCCAATCTCGAAGAAAATTTAAATCTTTTAGATTGCTCAGAAGAAATCCCTAATGTATGAACAATTCAATTTTGATATACAACACAAAAATAATTTTTTTTTTTCTTTTTTAGAATGAGGAGCTGAAAAATGATATCAAGACTCTGATAAAGTGTTTATCGATTATTGTAGAATTTATGAAGCTTCCCGATGTCAGATCGATCTGTCCGACTTTAGCAACGTTGAAGAATACGTTTGTCGACAACTGCCTTCAGGTGCATTTTTTTTATAGTTTAAAATAAGTAATTTATTCTGTTTTAGTCCACAAGTCCTCAAGTTTTGAAGCTGGCTCAACACATAATGGCTCTTTACTGCATTTGGGATAAAAATATGGCGCAAAATGAATTTCTTAACTATTGCGTCCTCTCATACAATGCGGAGAACGGGCCTCAAGCATTGGAAACTCTTTTTGACATCGTTTCCGTCCATGGACTTAACATTCATGATTCTCCTCCAGATAGGCCACGTATGTTTTTTTCTGCAACTTGACTTTTAAATGCTCGTAACGCCCACAATTTTTGTCCGATTTTATTAATATTTATACCATTGGAAAGCCATTTTAAAGAGCTTTCTAACAATATAAATGTCAATTCATTTTATCAAAAATTGTAGACGTTTAAACGTTCAGACATCAGTTAACGTCCACAATTTATGACTGATTAAATAAATACTGTTCGAAAGCTCTTGCAAATGGCTTTTCAACGGTTTACGTATCGATAAAATGGTGAAAGCCCCCTTAGACTATTCCCAACGATTTCAAAATATTTGTTTTAGCTGAAAGTTCTGATGTTTATTCCATTGATGTTGGAAGTGATGAAACCCTTGAGAATATTCAAGTGAGGCAACTTATGGGTATTTTCATTTCCCTTTTGAGTCACCGTGTAAGTTTTAAAAGAGAAAAATTCAATCTAATTATTGATTTAGGAACCCTTTATTAGAATGAAAGTCGCCGAAGGATTGGCCAAATTGATGCTCGCCGGACACATCAAGTCACCGAGAGTGCTCTCTCATTTGATTTTGTTGTGGTTCAATCCTGAATACGGTATCTTACTAACGGTTAGATTTGCAATAAATGAGATTGATTTTCAGAAAATTGTAAGAAATTGAGGCATTTCCTTGGAAGTTTTTTCAACATTCTTTCGTATAGAAAGAAGGGTACGGCATTGATTATTTTCAATTCCTTTCTCCCGACTTTGAAAGCGTTAAACGAAGCCACGGATTCTCAGCCATTGTTTCAAGTCGATCAAGTCACCGTCACAAAGCTCTTGATAAACCTCATAAGAACCGACGTTGTCTCCGAATGTGTCGATTTCGATGAAGTTGTATATCAAAATCAATATCAACGTTTAAAATTAACAACCATTTCCAGCTCGGCAGCTATCATTACAGACTTGCTTTGATCATACTCGAACAGCTCCAAGGCGATATTTTTCCTTTCGCTGTTTTGGTTAAATCGTTGAGTTTTATTTCTTTAGATCTGCCTGACGGCAAGTTTGCGCCCATTCTTATCGAGAAAGTGGATTCCATTTTAAAAGTAAAATTATTATAAATTCATGAATTAAAAAAAAAAAATTTTTAGACGGATATAGTTGAGAAATCGTTGAAGAAGTCCTTAGTTAACTTCAAGAAAAATTTAGAAGAATTGAAAGTTCAACATGATAAAATTAATAAGGTGTTTATTTATTTTATTTAACTAGATTGTAATTTTTTGAAATTTTTAAAAGACCACTGGACGAAATAAATCGAAAGGAAAACAGGAAGAAAATATTGAAAGCGATGATTCAAACGCTGAATCGGTTCCTTCGAAGAAGCTTCGCTCTAAATTGAGAAATCGAAAAGCGAAAAACACTGACAATACAAAACAAGACGCCATTTCGGAAAATTTGCAAAACCTTTCCAACAATCCTATTCGGTAAAATATTCTTTATTTTATTGCCCACTAATTACTCTAGTCCAGTCAATCTACGCCCGAAAAGAGCAAATAAATGAAAAAATAAGGTTTTTTGTTTTCTCTGTGGTGTAGGGGTTGGTCCCCAGGAGCAGTTTAAAGGCGAAGTTTTTTCAGTTTTTCGCCAATATTTCGAAAACCATACGTCAAAGGCAAAAAAATTGTCAGCACAAAATTAAAGCTTATTAAATTTTCTACAATTTTGAACTGATACGATTTTTTGTAGGACCAAACGTTTCTGTGCTACGAGGCAACAAGGCCTTAACAAAAAATTTCCACCCCAGGCGTATATTGACTAGAATATTAGCAATGCACATAAATTTTTGTATATTTTTTAGGTCTACAAATAATATGGACGTGTTTCAATTGTCTCCTGAGAATCATGATGTTGATGAACCACTTTCGCCTGTTAGGTTGGTCTTAAAATTTTGAATTTATTCCTCTCATTTCATTTTTTACAGGATCAGTGAAAGTTCAGATTCTGAAAAAGATTTCGTCGAAGCGACACCTCCTAAGTCCAAACCTAAAATGTGAGATCAATTTTTGGAAAATAGATTCAAAATTTCTTTAAGGAAAAAAAACAACCTTAATATCTTTTCTTTTTTTTTCTCCAGTGCTCATTCCTCCACTTCATCTCGTGTTACTCGGACAAAGGATTTACATTGAGTTTTTAGTTGATAATAAATACTTAATTAACCTAAATAATACCTTAATTAACCTAAATAACCTAATACTTGATTAATCACAAAAAAAAAAAGTCTGCTACCGAAACCCGTGAGGATTGGCGTCCAGAGCCTTTTTAAGGTGAATTTTTTCGTTTTTTCTGCAATATCTCGAAAACCATTAGTCGTAGGCAAAATATTTTTATATTTTTTACCCCCAGGCTTAGATTGACTGGACTATTTTCCAACTTGGTAAAGGAATAAAACCATAAGAGTATGACACAAATTTTGGTGCTTTTAACACGCACAAAAATTATTCCTAGAGTGCCCTGATTACGAATACATAGATCTCGAGACTAATATGGCTCCGTGGTGCCTTAAAGTATTTGATTTATATACTTTTTAAGTATAACACCAACTGACAGATATTTTATTGTGTGAAAGACACTTTATGGCAAGCCGCCACAGCTCTTATCGCACTTAAAATACCTAAAATCATGAGGAAGTTAAAGGTGAATGCTAAACTTTCTTTTAGCGGATTTTTAGTCTTAAATGGTGTGATAATTTAATTTTTATAATAAGACTAAAATAATAAAGAAGGTAACAACTATAAACAAAAGAAATTTTTTTCAATGGTGGTCTTCTTTGGTGAACCTTAATCCACAGTAGCCGCAAGAGTGATCCCCTGGTTTGTCCTGGAAGAAATGGTTATTCTGTGAAATAGATGAATGAACTAACCAGATTGATGTAGACTTTGGGGTGACCTTCGGGTCCACTTCCGCCGTCGCACCAGACGACGCGATCTTTTGTCTTCTGCGGCGGCACTTTGGCAATCAGGTCGATGGCGACGTTCGTGTTGACCATTTTCGTCTTGTCGACGAATCTGGCGAGTCTATAGTCGTCACGTTCGAATTTCTAGAAAATGGTGAATTTGAGGGTAAAAAAAAAAGATAAAATACGAACATTACCTGACCCGTATGGGTGACTTTGTCTTCGGCTTGGGATGAAAAATGAGAAGCGACTGCACCGGCAATTCTGCCGTTCCGAAGTCCAGGAAGGAAATTTATTCTCGACAAACTCATTGTAGATAGCTTTTAATTTTAAGAAAAACAGAAATTTTTCGAAAAAATTTTATCATGAAAATAACCTCCAGTTATGCTACCATTTCACATCTGTCTGTGGAAATCAGACTTCAGAGTTCAGCACTTCCGCTTCAAAACGTCGTCGTTTTATATTATTATTTTTAGCGGATTTCCGTTGGAAAGTTTTATATTAAATGTATTAGGTATTTAAAATGCCATGTTGTGCCGTCTTTCATGTAAAAGAATCTGCTAAGAATGCAACTCCTCCTTTAACTTTGCATGTGTAAGTAGCAATAGCCAATCGACGTTAGCCAATTTTTGTGTTTGAGACCGAATTGTTCACCATATACAGGCCACAGGGTAAGGCCGTATGGACTTTAAAGGGGGTGGGCAGTGGTGAGGGTGATGATGGGGTTCCTATTTTTAATTGACATACCCCCAAAAGCCACGACCAGAGTTGCCAGTGAGCCTTTAAAAAGTAGCCCAATTTGAAATAAATCGTTCAAACTGGCAACACTTTCAAAAGCATAACTTGGTCAGATTACAGGGTTGCCAGATTGGTCCTTACAAAAGCAGACCAATTCGCGATAAGTCGCCCAAACTGGCAATACTGTCAAAATCCCAACTTTGTCAGATGACAGGATTCCTTCTTTTTTTTTTTTTCTGTCTAGAAAGTTCCGGTTATGGGCTATTTTTCTCGATATCTACCTGACCATACCAGACCTATTATTGTATTTCTGTTATGTAATTGTTTTTTAGGTTTCCATAAGATGAGGAAATGTTAAAAAAATTGATTCCTGCGATTCAAAGAGAAAAATTGTGACTTTAAAAGTTCTGTCGAATTTGCTCGAAACATTTCAAGGAAGAAGATTTCGATCGCATGCCTTTTTACACCAAACTTAATCAAAACTCCATCCCTTCGGTTTTCAAGTCGTTTCTGAGACATCTCCAAAAATCCAAGATTAAGGTTAGTATCCCTAGATGTAAATAAATGAGGAAAAACACCCCATATCACTGCTGTAAGTTAAAAAATAAATGTTTTTGGTCAATTTTTTTTTTTTTTTTTTTTTTTTTTTTTTTTTTTTTTTTTGTTCAATATGTAGATGGAAATCAAGAAAGATACTGATTATCCTTATTCGTGCCCTTCATGTTCTGCCACCTACTTGTCACCTGATGAGCTTGAGAAACATGTTATCGCTGATGAATGCGGCCCTAAGATTTTGACAGTGAAGTCCATCATAAAAGAAGAAGACTTCTCGATTGAAGATTTCTACGCTAGCAGGGATGAACCGTTTTCATTACCGAATGTTGAAACAAACATTATCATCGACAAAGATGATCAAGGTTTTTCAAAAGTTTTTTGTATTGTGAATGAGCTTCAAGATAAACCTTTAGATGATAAAACTCCAAAGGCTGATTCTTCAGTATCAAAAAAGCTCTTTGAATGTCATCATTGTTTTAAAAATTTTACTGCAAAGCATTCTTTGAGAACACACATGCGTAGTATGCACACTGGAGAAAAACCATTTGAATGTGAATTATGTGGTAGAAAATTTGCTGATTCGGCTTACTTAAAGAGACACTTGCGTTATCATAGAGGCGAAAAGCCGTTTCAGTGCAAACTTTGTGGGAAAATGTGGACCGAGTTGGGTGCCCTTTTGGTACACAATCGTAAACATACTGGTGAAAAACCTTTTAAATGTAATTTTTGTTTGAAAGATTTTTCAACTTCTAGCAATTTGAACGTTCATAAGCGTATTCATTTGGGTGAGAAACCGTTTGACTGCAAGTTTTGTTCGATGAAATTTGCTAATAAAGCAACACAAATAGCTCATGAATGGACACATACAGGTGAAAAGCCTTACAAATGTGAGCATTGCATGAAACCGTTTAGGAGCAAAAGCAATTTGAGAGAGCACCAAACTGTACACACGAAGGAGAAAAATTATTCTTGTAAATTCTGCGAGAAGAAGTATGGCCACTTGACATCGCTGAAAAGCCATGAGCGAAGGCACACTGGAGAGAAGCCATACGAATGCAGATACTGCGAGAAAAAGTTTACCAACTCGAGTGACATGAAAGTTCATGAGGTGAATCATTTACAAAAAAGACCGTTTGCCTGCCATTTCTGCGATAAATCGTTTGCTAAGAAAGTCTTCTTGAAAAAACACGAGCAAATTCACTCTGTTTCTAAATAAATTTTTCTATATCAAGTTCGTTTTTATTACAATGCAACCCACTGTTCTTGCTGGACGGCACTCAAGGTTTGGCCTCACAGATGTGTTTGGACCCGTGGTGAATGTAGCACAAGTCCCCACTCATAAACCCTGACATCAAGGAAAAAAATAATGATTATTTCCTGAGCTGTATCAATCGCTCTTAAAATAATGATTACTTTTTGAGCAATATTTTTTTGCTCAACAATAAAACTCAAAACACTAGCTCCTGAACTATGGCACTAGAGTCCTGCCGCTAGTCTCGTTGGATTCAGCGTTCAAAATAATACAAGGATAGGATAGTCCTAAAAAATAGTCCTAGAAAGTGAAAAAAGGACCCCAAATAGTAAAAGGTGAACTAGTAGTAGTTTTTGATTTTATATTGTTTAGGACCAATTATGTAGGCAGTTCAAAAATCCAAGTATGCGGGACCCCCTCCTGTAATTCGTCCGCCATTTTGAAAAAACTGTCGGCACTTTTTTTCAGTTTTTGATCTCTAGCGCAAAAACAATGCATTTTAGCGGACTTAACCACAAAGTAAAAAAGATAGATTATTAAATTCTGCGTCTAAAGAGCTTTCAAGAGCCAAAATCGGTCTAGCCGTTCGGGAGATATCGATGTTCAAAATGACCCTTTTTTTATGGGTGGTTTTGATAAAATTGCTCACTTTACTATGCATTTATGGCTCATAAATGAATAAAAAATAAATAAATATCAATGTCACCGACTTATTTTAGCATTTACGGGCACGGGCTTAACGTCCAACTACCATAAATGTATAGTAAAGTGAGAAATTTTATCGAAAACTATCAAACACCGGCCCAAATAAAAAAAAAGGTCATTTTAGCGGATTTTTTACTTCGTGGTTAAGTCGCTAAAATGCATTGTTTTTGCGCTAGAGATCAAAAACTGAAAATAATATCGCCTGGTCGCTCCGTAACATTTGAAGCGAACTTCAATGCTATTTTGAATTTTCCCTCCCATATCATGTTCAGTTTTGAGCCAGAGAGGGCATTAGGATCACAAGAAATTATTATTTAAAATTAAATTATAAATTAGATTTATTAAACGAATTTAATAGGAGTAAATTAATATAAAATATCAATTCGATTCCTGGGATATTCTGGAGTTCGATTGGGTCGGCAGTGGAGGACTAGGCCGAAAGGCGGTAGGTTCGAAAAGGACGCTCCGGGGACTCATGTGTCGGACGCGCGTCTCTCGTCTCCCGCGAGTCTTACAATAATAAATACAAGAAAGTTTTTGAATTTGAACGATTAAATTTGTGAACCGAACCGAATTTGAGTTTGAAAGTTTACAATTGTTAATTCGAATCGAATAATCGAGCTTAGAAAAAGGAACTTACGAAATTGCGCCGAACGTAAAAAGGTGAGTCCTTTTTACATTTCCTTCTCATTTTCGCTCCCATTCCCCTGGGAATTTAATTTTTTTTTTTAAACTTTTTATTTTATTATTATGGATTATTTTCACCGTATATTGTATTATGTATTTTGAACGCCGAATCCATCGAGACTAGCGGCAGGTCTATAGGTTCCAGAGTTCAGGAGATAGAGCATTTTGAGTTTTATTGTTGAGCAAAAAATATCGCTAAAAAAATAATCATTATTTCATGAGCGATTTAATTACTCACGAAATAATCATTATTTTATGAACGATTCACGATTGATAAAACTCAGGACTACGGATGGGTGATACAGCATCAACCTGATATTTTGTATCAGGTACTCACAAGTCACTGATACACAAAATTGATACAGCTCAAAAATATCTGATACGGAAATATCAGTTTTCAATATTGATACCAATCCTATCCCCAGGGGGGTGAGGCAAGGGGGCTCTTATAGTACTTACAGTGAGTCCCAAAAGTTTTCGGAATTGACCAATGTTCGACTTCATAGGCAGTTTTCGAGGTTTAAAATGCCTCTTTTCAATAATTTCTTTTTTTTACCATCAGTTAGAGCAGTCAATTTACCTTAAGAATCGATAAATTACGGTTTCGGAACATGATCCCTTTATTGAAGAAAAAAATTTAATAAATAATACTAAAAAAAATGACGTCACAAAAGTTTTCGTAATTCGTCAAAAATTCAAAAAATTTGCCGCCTTTTTCATTTTTATCAGTTGGTATCACTTTGTTTTTGATATCAGGTATGAATAGGCGCCAATTTCAACCCAAATTATGCAAAATTTCTCGCGGTCGCTATACGGCGATTGAAACTCGTCTGAAAGTTGTTTTCATGAGAAAATGCGGCCGTTATACAAGGAAATATCAGAAAAAGTTTATTTATCTATTAGCACGATCGTGAAAAGATATAAAAATGAAGATAGACTCCATGACGATGGCCCAAAGTTCTAGGCGATCTTGGTAAAAATAAAAGTTTTGTCCTAAAAATTTTTTAGCACTTTGCTTAAGATTGTCTTTCAGAATTTGAACATAGATTTTACTATCCATAATCCCATTAATAAATACTAAATTTCCCACCCCATTAATGCAAAACATCCCCATACCATAGACTAAACACACCATACCATAACCGACCCCCTCCATACTGGACAGTCCCTCTTGTGTTGACTTGTGTTCTTCATTTGTCTTTCTCCTCACTCTTGTTATGCCGTCTGATCCTCGAATATTGTATTTACTTTCGTCTGAGAAGAGAACTTGATCCCAAAATCGTTCGATCCTTTTCTTTTTTGTTCTCAGGATTTAGGAAGGGTTTCTTCCTGGCTACTCTCCCGGACTCTACTCTCCATATCTCAGTGTTCTTCGGACTGTTTCTGCACTGATTTTGATCCCATTATATCTTTCAAGTTCGTCTGCATTTTTAGGAGCGCTTTTCTTGGATCTTTTTTCCATTGGATAAATCGTTTTTCGCGGTCGCCTAGAACTTTTGGCCTTCCGATTCAGGGGATCATCAGGGCGTCATCATCATCTCATTTTTATATCTTTTCAGCAGGGGCGTACCCAGGATTTTATTTCAGGGGGGGATGACAGGGATGGCCGAAAAAAGTCAAAAGACATTTTTATCATTGTTATTTTGAGATTGGGGTGAAAAAAAAAATCATTCGTTATTTTATTCGGCATTTTATGGCTTTTTCTTTTTCACGGAGAGGTATAAATGAATTTTTCTCAATATTAATGGTCTGGTATAGTAGTGATAGAGGAGGATCCTCCAAAACTGGAACTTTTAAAAAATGTGGGTTCTCTCCATTGGTGGGCAGAAGGATGCAGTATTTCTCGCCCAACCTCCTGTCGGCACCTAGCCAGAAAGAAGGCTAGGCAGTGTCGGATAGGTAAAATTTACCAGCCAGGAAAATTCTCCTTATGCCACTGGGAAAAGTCTTAAAATATGTAGGTACATAGTTTTAAAAAAGAGCCTCTAAAAAATACCAAAAATCAAACTAAAAAGGCCGTAAAGATACAAAATCTAGTTAGCTGTTAGAAGAGTTCTAATGTCCAAAAATCGTGATAAAAAGGGCCCAGTGTTCAAGAAGGATAAAAAATCAAGCAAAATAGGGCTTTTGTGGTCGTGAAGGCACAAAATGTAGTCAAAAGAGCCCCTAATGTCCAAAAATCGTGGTGTAAAGGGCCCCTAATGTCTAAAAATCTAGGCAAAAAGGGCCCCTAGTGTCCTAAAAGGATAAAAAAATCAAGCTAAAAAGGCCCTTGGAAGTCGTAAAGATACCAAATCTAGTCAAAAGAGTCCCTAATTTAGGTAAAAAATTTAGGTAAAAAGGGCCCAAAAGTTAGAAAAATCGAGTTAAAAAGAGCCCCTAAGTTAGAAAAATCGAAGTAAATAGGGCCCCTAATGTCCAAAAATCGAGGTAAAAAGAGCCCCTAAGGAAAAATCGAAGTAGAAAGGGATTATCAAAAAAATTAAAAAAAAAAAAAAAAACAATAAATTATATAAAATAAAAAAATAATTTTTTTTTTTCATTTTTCTTTTCATTTTTTTCAAATTTTATTTTAATTTCGGGGGGGGGGGGGGGGGGGATTGATCCCCATATCCCCCCCCTTCGGTACGCCCCTGCTTTTCAGGATGTATTGCATCGTGCTAATAGATAAATTAACTTTTTCTGATATTTCCTTGTATGTTAGGCCGCATTCTCTCATGAAGTAATGTAAGTATGTATCAGTAATGGTCTATAAGTCAGGACATAGTTATTAATCATTATTTTTTGAGCAATTCATATTACTCATGGAATAATCATTATTATTTTTTTAACAATTCATATTACTCATAACTCATAAGAAATCATTATTTTTTTTTTAGCAATACATATGTATTTATTTAACTATTAAAAAATGAGCAAAATAATCATCAAATTCGAACCCTGCTTCAGGCGTTGTTTGGGCGAGGTTTCTAGAAAGTAAAACGCAGGCTAAATTCTGCCTACCCTACGGCCATGCCCTTCCAACTTTTATATGTTGTGAGTTTCCGATAGAAAAGAGGAATTTTTTTTTCTTTTTCACCGGCATACAGCATACTAAACATTCAGACCCAATCCATGTTGCGTTTTGTTTTCTCTTGCCCACCTTATCAAACTTCGTTGAACTCATAAGAATGTCGACTGGGAAGGAATGAAGGTCATTCAAATCAACCTTTAATTTTCATTTTCACAAATTACATCATAAATTTTAATAAATAAACTTAATAATTTAACTAATAACTAATTAGTAATATCTTGGAAATAAGAAACCGTATTTTATTCTTGCAAACCTTCTTGACTTCTTGTTAGGTAAGCCTAAAAAATAATTTAATTTAATTTTTTTTAAAATTATTATTAGAATTTATTTTTTTACTTGTTGTGCTTGATAAACGAGCTGTGACGCCATGGCACTTCCTGTTTCTTGTACGAGCCTGAAAAAATAACCTTCCCGGTTTTCCAAAAGCTTTAATGGCGAATCGAATTCCTAAAAACAAAATTAATCTGGAAACTATATTGAGGGATACTAACCACAACTTTTCCTGCATCCATTACTATTATTTTATCACTATCAATGACAGTATTTAATCTATGAGCGACCGCTAGGACTGTGCAAGTATCGAATTTTTTTCGGATTGTCTTTTGAATGACATCGTCCGTTCTAAAAAGGAAATAAATTTATGCATTTATATTACTTAATATTGTTTTTACTTTGGATCGACACTTGCGGTAGCTTCGTCTAAAATGATTATTTTACTATTCTTGACGACAGCCCGTGCAAGGCAGACGAGCTGCCTTTGGCCTACACTTAGGTTTGAGCCCCCTTCTGCGATTTTCGTGTCCAGACCGAAGCCATCTTTCAAAACTTCTGTAAGATCGACCTTAAAAAAATTATTTTAAATAACTTGACAATCAGCTAAAAGAAATCACCTCACTGAGTGCCTTCCACAAAATGTAGTCCGGATATTGGTTGAATGGGTCTAAATTTTTTCTTAAGTTACCCGAAAACAATATCGGATTTTGAGGTATGATGCATATTTTGGACCTTAGGAAATTAAACGGTATCGTCGACGTGTCTATTCCGTCTATGACGATTCGCCCTTCGACGTGGGCTAGCCTGAAAAGAGCTGAAGTAAACGACGATTTTCCTGCTCCTGTTCGTCCTACGATTCCGACCTGAAATCACTTTTTGTAATCTACTTGCCTGAGAATTGAAATCATGGAGCTATTAAAGAGAGGCCCCGGCATTAGTGGGGGGGGGGGGTGTAAGAAAGAGAGACGAAAATGTATGTGTTGGAGGCAACCCATTTTTCGTCAACATCTCGAAAACCGTTGGTCGTAGGCGAAAAAATATTAAGCACAAACTTAAATCTTATTATGTACATTTCCTACTATTTACGTATGTGAGCTATGAGGCGACAAAAAAACACTAGATTTTCAATTTTGACTTGAAGGGGTGTTTAAAGTCTCCATGCCTGAAATTGAGTTACCTTTTCTCCAGCTTTGATATGGATATAGTCGATTTCAAGAACTGGGGCCTCGTCCGGCTCATATTTCAGCTTCAAATCGTAACATTTGATGTCGCCTTCGCTTGGCCATTGAACGATCGGGAAAGTTTTTTTATCTAAGTCTTTTTCTTCTTCAGTAAGCAAAGTAAGAGACAGCATTCTTTCAACAGATGTCATTAAATTGGCAACCTCTGATGACCCTCGCATACCCCAGTTCAATAATGCAGTAATTACTAAAGATTGAGTTATCGCTAGGCCGACATCAGCTCCATACACCCCTGAATGAGTTCACAGAATTAATTTTTCTTAAAAGATAAGCTTACCTCGGCTGAAAATCAAAAATGTAAATAAGACGATTGACAAATAAAACATTCCTAAAAGATCCAAAAAGTAGCCATATGCCTGCTGTGCTGCGGCGTAAGTGTACAATGATGTAGTATGTAAATCCTGAAAAATCAATTGAATTGTTGCAATTGTCATTGATAGTCCAGTCTATCTACGCCCGAAAAGGGCAAATAAATGTAAAAAGGTATTTTGTTTCTCTGCGGGAATGTGTGCGGGTTTGGTCCCCTGATTAAAAATTTTTTTTAAAAAGTCACCTCCACTCAACTTTAAACTGCTCCTGAGGTCAAACGACACTTTTTTGTTCATCAGGAGACCAACCCACAATCCCGGAGAGAAATAAAAAAAATTTCCGCCCCCAGGCGTAGATTAACTGGATTATACCTGATGAAGGTCGAATTGTTTTATGAGAAAATGTTGAGATCCGTGAGCTCTAATGGTCGAAAGGCCTTGAAGTGATGAATTTAAATGGGTAAAAACGGGTCCTCTAACTATATTTTCGATACGTTTAAGCCTAAGTGAAGTCTTCATGAAATAATGTCGTACGGTCACTGTCACCGTGGTGAATACACCAGCAGGTATAGCGAACCAAAAGTTGACTATCATGGAGGTCACAATCGCGCCGATGACTTGTCCAAAAACCTACGAAAGAATGAATAAATTAGGATTTGAGTCGCTCAGTCGCAATTTACTTGAGCTGAGTCGAGGATGGATTTGGGTAAAAGTTCGTCAGTCGAGCCGAGATCTCGGGAGAACCTGTTGAGTATTGCTCCTGAAGGGTTTTTGTTGAAGTAACCGAGGTCGGTTGATAAGATGGCTTTGGTCATTCTCGAATGAAGACCTTTTGAACACCGAAAGCACATGACGTAAAAGACGAACCCTCTCGCTAACGCGCACAAAAACAAAGAAAGGACCAAAGCTCCATAAAGCGAGACATTGAGTGTCCTCTCGACTCCGATATCATCTGAGACCGTCACGTTATTTTTCGATGCCACAATCAGCTCCTCTTGAGTCGTCCAATACGAAACGAAAAGGTCACAAGAGCTCGCGAAAAATTGCGAAGCTAACACCAACAAGACGAACATAACAAAAAGTACTTGTCCGCAAGGTGCAGCTCGTATATAGCCCAATGCTACGCTTCCTTTGTATTCCAAATTCGTTTGCTTTTTCAAAGTATCCTCTATGATTGGAGCCTCTTCTTCCACTACCACGTCTTCTTCAGGCCCTTCAACTGTCGATATATCATCAGCCACCGTGCTTACCGATCTTATGCTCTATAAATTAATAATTATTAGGCCACAAGCAATTTTTTAACCAAACCTACTCTTATCGATATCATTCGTGAAAAACGTCTTTTGCGCTCAATAGGCTCAATCGCTTCTGTTTGAGCGTTGATTTGGGACAGAATATTTCCTCCAAACTCATTTCCATGTTTCAAAAACTCAGAAAACGTCCCTTGATCTTGTATCCTGCCCTAAAATGAAAGCATGATTTTTATGCTCCCTTGGGCGATTGTAAACTCCGCAAGGGTCTCACCATAGGGGACTCGGATAGTAGGAGTATAAAAAAAATGTAATCTCCGCAACTTTTAGAAATCGTACATTGTGTAAACTCCGCCATTTTTTAAAGTTTGGCAAAATATAATCTCCGCAATAAACAACAACAAACAAACAAATAGCCAAGAAACATGATAAAATAGTCTCATTTTACAATAGAACATTAGTTATTCCCGTTTCCGTACTCATAAAACGGGTAGATCTTCCGGTATCCCTACTCGTAGAACGGGTAGATCTTCCCGTATGCTTAGACGTAAAACGGGTAAATCTTTCCGTATCCGTACTCGTAAAACGGTTAGATCGTCTCATATCTGTACTAGTTCTGGTTATTGGGAAGTATATAGGTATACCCTTGTTTGGAGTTGTTTAAGGTTCGGATGCGAGTCTGCAATTTTACAGACTGAAGATTATTTTGGTTTGCGGAAATTACATTTTCGGTTATTGGGAAGTTTTGCGGATATTACATAGAGGATTAAAAGCAGGTATGTATAAGGATGTGCGGAGGAGTTTACTACCACCCGATCCCTTATTGTGATGGAAAACCTCATTTAAAAGTATGACGTAATCGCAGTCTTGAATGAACTGGAGCTGATGTGTGGCCAGTATGACGATTTTATTTTTTAAAAAACCTTGGAAGCAATCTCTAAAAAGTCTTTTGGCAACATGAGCGTCAACTGCGGATAATGGGTCATCAAGGATGTAAATGTCCGCTTCTTTATAAACAGCTCTGAAATAGTCAATGGCATTAAAAATTATTGTTTTGATTAGAGGAACCTTGCGAGATTGATTCGTGCTTTTTGTCCTCCCGATAGGGAAGCCCCTCGTTCGCCAACTTCGGTCTGATCTCCGTTGCTGAAGAGCTCCATGTCTCGCGTTAAGGAGCATGCTCGTATCACTTTTTCGTATCTGTCTTTGTCATAAGGCAATCCGAGGAGTATATTTTGCATGACGGTCCCGCCGAAAAGCCAAGACTCTTGGGCAGTATAAGAGAGTTTTCCATTGACGTGTAATTCCCCTTGCTTGACTTTCATTTCGCCGAGTAAAAGTTGTAGAAGAGAAGACTTTCCGGAGCCCACACCACCTATTACGCCGACCA
Source organism: Orius laevigatus (assembly GCA_018703685.1). NCBI lineage: Eukaryota > Metazoa > Arthropoda > Insecta > Hemiptera > Anthocoridae > Orius > Orius laevigatus. The sequence continues at coordinate 139,956 of JAGWEN010000136.1, read as the reverse complement.
GCTTTCCATTTGGAACCGTCAAGTTTATATTTTTCAATATCGGCTCCGTGTCTTCCACCCAGTTCGCGTAAACGTTTTTCAAAACGCAACACTTTTTGTCGAATCCATCGTCAGAGTCGTCGACAAAACCGTCGTTGACGATCCCATTTTTACCGTTTTTCTCCTTTTTTACATTTTCTTGTGGATCAATTTCATCGTTTAGCATGTATTTCTGAAAAGCGAAAAATGTTTGTTATGGGGTTCGAGGTTTGTTAGTGAGAGCATTCTCGGCTACTTCGGTAGCTGGTTTCGAAGGCTACGGGGTAGCTTGTGATGCTCACATTGTAAAGGTCACTAGTTAGATCCTACCGACTGGCCCTGCGTCACTTTATTGGCGACGAGGATGGGATACTACGGTACTGGTTTAGGCAGCGATTGCCGTCACGGTCCGGAGGGGGCAGCGTCCCGTACTGCATGTCAATCAGGTGTACTTTGGGGAAAATGAGGGGGAGATGGTGTAGACTAGTAGTAGTCGAAGTGCTCGGGGGCCTTCTAAGTAAGAGGAGCACTCTCGGCTACGGGGGGTCGGTGGCTACGGGCTTTGAGTATCTAAACCGGTGTTTATATACTCAAAGCTACGGGGTAGCGAGTGAGGCTTACATTGAGAAGGTCATGAGTTCGAGCCTACCGGCCTGTATTTATTCATGTATCATGAGGTACTACGTTACTATAGTTATGATTGTTATGAATCTTCAAAAGAGACTTCTTACTTCCAATCGTTTGATCGAAACGTATCCTTCTGCGACTTCGGCAACACCTCGAACGAAAATACTGCACATAGTCGCCGACATCATACCAAAGTAAGCCGCTATGACGAACACCTATTTGAAAGTTTTTAAGATAATCAATAAAATAAATCTTACTTTTCCAGCATTCAATGTCTGGCCTGACAAAGCGTAAGTAACCAAAGTGCAAAACACAGCCATCCTTGTCGTAAATAAATTAAATGTCATAAATGCACCTCTTAAAAAATTTGCGTACTTCACAAACTTCATTTCCGCACTGTAATTTTTCTTATATTACTTTATCTTATATTATTATTTATATTTAATTACTCTCGAGCCCATTCTAAAAGGTTGTAAAATGCCTTTTCCCAAGCGAACATCTTAATTACATGAATGCCACCGAGGACTTCATCTGTGATGCGAATTCTTTCATCTGCTTTGCTTGCTATTTTTCTCCGGAACTGGGTTGTGAGTTTGGCAGTGTATGCTAAAATCAAGATCATTATGAGAGCTCTTGGGTCACACAACGCAATGGGTTTCAATTGGCCACCTCTCGCTACTCATGAATTTACTTTGTAAAGGTGCGACCGTGAAAACAATCGCCATCCCTGCGAAACCAGCGTAGCCGACTTCCTCGTACAAGAAGTACGAGATGATGATCGCCGTGAGCGGAGAGCACCATAAAAAGTGAAAAGTGATGGCCACCATGTCGAACCTGCTTACGTCATTCGAGACCAAATTGACGACTTGCCCTGCAGAAACTTTTCCCAATGCCGCCTTGCTAATGACTAGGGACTAAAATTTTCATTAGCTGATTTCTTTTTTTAAATAAACGAACCTTTCTATACACAAGAGATACGCAGGCAGCTCGCATTTTCATCCCGATAGTAAAAGCGTTCATCAAATAATGATTCGAGCAAAGGCTTGTAATAAGAGCAGTCGTCAAAAGACCTCCTCCGGCATAAAGGGCTGTGTTTAAATCAGCTCCTCCGACAACGTTAAAATAAGAAATAAGCAACCCAAGCAATCTAGGTCGTAATAATCTAAAATAAAATAATTAGAATCGAAAAATTCGCAAAAGTTTTACCTTTTTTACACAATGACACATCTTTTGTCTTTCTTATCATTTGAAATAATATTTAGTTTACCTACTAAAGATGTATTTTTTCCCTATTTGACTTTAATTGTCCTGATATGTTAAAATCATGTACAAAAATATAAAGTAAAGACCGCCTGTCCAGACCTCAAGTTTTGCACAACTTGTCTTAATAGTCTAGTCTGCAAAGCAGTTTGAAGGGCCCTACTTTGCAAAAGGTGGTGTAAAAGATATGTATTATTGTTTTAAATGGTCCACCGTCCATTTGGGTCCCAATAACATGTTTTTGAAGAGTATCAATAGATGCATGCCGGCCCGGGTCCCGGCATAACTTTTGTCAGCCAAAAAAACTCGACTTTTTCGGTTCTTTGCATATAAATTGATGACGAGACCTATTTTGTGGAAAACACTTAAGTAGTAGACAAATTTCTGCGTCGATTAAATAAATAAAAAAAAGTTTGCTGAAATCGGTCCAATAGACAAGTTTTTACAGGCGATCAAAAAAGTTCAATTTTTCCAAAATGAGGGTCCACCTAAGATTTATGTAATTGTTTTATCATGTTTAGGACCATCAGGTTCAAAATTCGAGTTTTTGTGAGCCCCGCCCCACGAGTGATTCGTCCGCCATCTTGAAAAACGGTCCCAAATCGACACGGTTTTGAAATTTTGACCTCCAGCTCCAAAACTATAGGTTCTAGGGACTTGACTGTTGAGTATAAAAAGAAAGTTTTCAGCATTATGCGTCTAATGAGCTTTCCGTTGTCACGATCGGTCAAGCCGTTCAGGAGATATCGATGGTCAAAATTTTCAATTTTTTTTGTAAATCAAGCAGTTGCGGGAAACCGCTCTTCCGATCGAGTTCAGACTTTTTGTCAAATGTCCCTCACTTTTTATTTAACCTTTGAAATGAGACTAGCCCCAACAGTTTTCCAATCTGTACGGAACGTTTTATATTCTGTGACGTTTTTATCTGGTGTTTGAACTGTGCAGACAAAACTCTGTGCAAAACGGAGCGTCTGGCCAGAAAACCTGCGAGTTGCTTTTCAAGCGAACAAAATCTAAGATTGTTGGTACCCTATACCAATTAAAATTAGGTATGTACCTATTTTACAATAAATATATTAGGTACTGAAAAATGATCCTTACACGTCAATTAGTTGAGAAGCTAGTTGTATAATACCAAGAAAGAAGAATTCTTTCCAAAAAGTAAAGATGAGAGCCAAAAGTAGGCTCGGTTTTTTGTTTTTCTTTTCTACTTGCTTCTTCCATTGTCTAAAAATACAAAATCCTTGTTATGTCATAAATCAGATACAGAAAATATGAAGAAAATAAAATTAGTGTTAGGCAGGTACATACTTTTCTAATCTATCGCCTAAAAGATTCGATTTGTGTTCGCCGAATGGTCCCCAAATATTTTCTTCTGTAATCCTCTTTTTATAATCGGTCCAAAATATTTTAGTGACCCATCTAAAAGCGAATTTTGGACCAAGATGAAAACGTTAAGAAAATAAATTGCAAAAATTTACGTGAAAAATAGTAAAGAGAAAATACTAGCAGATTCCCTGGGATGAGCGGTCCAGTGTTTGCGAGTAGATTCCATTTTTTAGACTAAACCGCATTTTTATTTTTTATCTTTGTTTAATTTTTTTCATGGCTCTTTAACTAGTCTTTCTTGCCTATTTGCCGAGAAACTATAGGACGAATTGTGTCAACATTTGAGATAGTGGCCGAAATAATTGCTAGTCACTTTGCATCCAGTTTTTTTAATGTATCATAGTGAAAGGATTTTTGAAATATAAATTAACTAAATTTTCTCCTGATTTTGATCATACAGAAAACACGGCTATTTTCAAAATCATCTACGTATAAAAATACAAGGAAAATTAATTTTTTTTACGCTACATAAAATGAGATTATAAATAAAAGCAAATATTGATGACATAGGGTCGACATAGGGTCGACTCCTTTCTTTTAAATTAATTAAATATTCCGAGGTTTGAAGAATTGATAAAGATCACGCGAAAAATTATATGTGAAATCGATTAAGATTGATTTGTTCCACTAGAAGAAACTCTGCCTTGGAAGATTTAAAGAAAAAAAAAGGGGAGTGAATTATCTTCTATCGGGATGTAATTTAACGGATTACGTCATCGAAACCCGCGTGGTAAGTGGAAGCCCATGGGAGATGAATGACAAGTGGGATTTACCTCTGGAGAGGGAAAAACAAAAAATAACAAAGAAATTTTGAGTAGACGGTAGATTACGAATTTGGGGAGTGCTGCAGGTCCCCCGATTTTACATGTAGCTCCCCCAAATATCAACTTCCCCGGTTATCAACTCCCCGGCCTTCCAAATGATGAGATGCATTAGATGGGGTGTTCCCATTTCCGCGCCTCCCATTTCCGCGCCTAGTCTGAATTTTTGATTTTTTGTCCCATTTCCGCGCCACAAGTATAAAGTTGTCCCACATCCGCGCCTGCGAAAATACTTACATTAAAGTAAGCAGAATAAAAGCGAAATAATCCAAAACAGACCCTGTCAGGGGAAGGAAAAGGAAGGAGACTGTAGCCACCACTTTGTAAGGGCAAGGAGACCTTAAGTTGGGATCGGGAATTTTTGGGATTAGGGAATAAAGGGAGTTTAAGGGGGAAAAAAGGGATATTAATTAACAACTCTCGATAGACCCTGACAACTTGACTTTATTGGCATTTACAAATAAAAATTCTAATGAAGTTAGTTTAATGCTAATTTTCTAAAACAAAGCCCTTAACTCATAAACACATTAACAACTTAAAAGGACACCAGTTATTTTCCAACAAGGATTCCCAGGGATCTTTAAAATGTAAACTTGAATTCTCCTACCTTGAGCAGACTCTTCAACACGAGGAAGTCAGGAAGCGGCAACTGGCCACGAGTCCTGAATTTTGGGCTTTTTGTTAAATGATCCCCACCTGAGAATCTTTGGCCTTCATCCTTGTTGATGGTTTTCATTTTCCGAGAGCGTTGACCAAGGCCTTGCTTTCTTTTCCGGATTTATAGTTTGTTTTTTGGAACCTTGAGGGTTCATTAGCCAAGGCCCTGTCCGCCCACGGATTATGATCTCTGGTACCGGTGGCCCTACGAGTCCAACAATTCTCTCCCAAGCTCCAATGTGCAGGGCCCTTCCCGGACCACCATCAACAAGCCCCTCCCGTTGGACAGGCAACCCATCTGTCCACGGTAGATGAGACCTCCAATTCCCAGGGACCATCCACCCTCAGACTCCTGCCAGTTAATAGCCCTCACAGACCCATCTCAATATGTACCTTGTAAATAAATCTCTAAAAATGATGGTAATAATCATTCTGACAATGGAGCTTGTTGAATCTTCAAAAGGAAAACCCTCAATCATCTACAAGGGGTATAACTACAGGAAAAAAAACCACTAGTGGTTTGATATGGGAGTGCATGAATGGCTATACACAGGACCAAGGCTGCCGAGGATGGACATTCAGGATCTTCCTCTTCTTCAAACCTTTCCAGTGTCGATGATGATCCCATTAACAGTGCTCAAGTTTGATCAAGTTTCCTTGATTTGTTGATAGATCTAGATTCCTGAAAATTACCCCTCCCGCCCCATTTGAGGGGGAATCGAGCGTGTCCATATAACATTGCCAAACTTTATGCCTAAACCATCCTTTAGGCGCGGAAACGAGACGCTCGGAGCGGATATGGGAAGAACATGGGTCAAAGCAGGTAAGAATTAGTTGAGGCGCGGAAGTGGGCATAATCCGCATTAGATCAGGGAAAAGGGAAACCAGAGAAAAATAAGTTGCGTACCTCTATACAGGGTGGTTCGATTAAATCGATTTAGTATGTCAAAAAAAAAAATGGGTTAAATGGTGTAAAGGTTTTTAAAAGAGACTTGTAATTGGGATATGGAAAATTTGGGGATTAAAGGATAAAGGGAATAAAAACCCTCTCTAGTCCCTGACAACCTTATATTTACTCTTCTTTAGATACAATTACATATTAAAATTTTTCTTAATTACTCTTTATTAAATAAGAATCATTTTCCCATTGAAATAATAATATTATTGTGTCGTTCTCCAACAAGGAAACCTACTAGACCTTCTCGGTGACTTGAAAACTCATACCTTTTTTTACGGCGAGGACCTTCTCGACCTGGGAATCGCTGGACAGGCGACTGGCCACGAGCCCCTTGACCTCAGGCGGTTTTGTAGGTTGGCCCCCACTTCGGAAGATCTTCGGTCTTCGTCCATGTTCCTGTTTAATTTTCCGAGTGCATTGACCAAGGCCCTGTTTTCTTTTGATGTTGTTTATTATTTCGTCCAGGCCTTGGCTACTCTCGGATTTTTCCCGATGTTCGGGGTAGGGACGAAGCCTCCGACTCATAGGGACCATACCCAGTGGTGATTCTACATCAAAAAATAGTTGACACGTGTCCGAGATTTTCTTTCAATGATCACCTTTAAGTCGAAATACGAATTTTTCAAAATCTACTGGCATCAGATCACATCAATAAAATAAAAATAAAATTCTAGGACCTAAGTATAAACTACCACCATTTTTACGAAAATTTGGCTCTTAAAACCTTGATGTTGAGGTTTTTGATGAAAAATTGGCTGAAAGAGGAGCGTTCGCTCTTTTTACATGCTTCTCGAACCAGGTAGCAAGGTTCGTTCACTCTCTTTACGGTAAACGGACAGTTCGTACTATGGCATATCTGGATCGACTGAAGGCGGACGTTTCGTACGATTAACCCGGACGGTTTGTACGGTCACTAAGCCGAACCTTTTTTCAATAATTTTTCGTTGTGCGGACAGTTCGTACGGTGCATCATTATCCTTTTTTTTTTAATCTCTTCGGTCTCACCCGGACGTTTCGTACGATGAAATCACGTTCAATGTCAAATCTTCTACTCTGATAAGCCTTGTTTTGCTTTTGCATATTAAGAAAAATTATGTGGACAATTAGTGGTCCTCATCAATCTGACCAAATAGTAGACCGCGTACTAGAGAAAAAACCAGCCGATAGTCCGCATACTAGAGTTGCACCCTATTAGGTAGATTTTGCAATGTTTTTTTTAGTACAAGTTCAGAATAGGAATTCAGAGTTAGGAAATCAGGTAATAATTTTTTTTACCTGTGATTGTACCTGCTATAGTATAAACTGTCCTAATTCGCAAAAATTCTATACCTGAGTCGCTACCTGAGTCTATACCTGCTACAGTACGAAATGTCCGCCTGATTCGTACAACCTTCCGGGTCTTAAGAAAAAGAACAATGGACCGTACCATCGATGTATATAAGTTACCTTATATAAAGGTAACTTATATACATCGGTTACCTTTATATAAGGTAACTTATATACATCGATGGACCGTACGAACCGTCCGGGAATCCTTTTTACATGCCATTATGTAGGACATTTAATCCATCCTTTCGCTCTTTTGACATCCGCCCATAAGCGCCTGATCCACACTAACTGTCACTCCCTTGACCTATTCTTTTATTAGTTATTACTTATTAGGTATGTACTATGAATATTCGGTAATGGTGATGTCTCGTGATCACTAGGGATCATCACGATTGTTTCGGGCTTTGAAAGTTCATCATTGAAAAAGGTTCATCACGATTTTTTTTTCGGGTTTTGTGCTCGATCGTCATCCGGAATGTGAAATAAGCCTCTTTAAGCCGAAAGCCTCCGTGAGGCCGACCTCAATAGCGTGCTTTCCTCCAATGATCCTCTAAAAGGGTCATCTCGACATCAGCTTCACTAGGGTTTTCTTTAAATCCCCTTCCACATACATCTTTATGTATTTCAACAGCCATATAAAAACGGATATTTGTATTATATTTTACTATTGACGTAAACATCAAAGGTAAGCTCACTCGTCCACGACACCATTGAGTTGGTAGTTGGCGAAAATGCCAAAATAAGTCCGTGACATTAATTTTTTTAAATTTTATTATTGCATCATAATTCAAACAATCATCGCTCGTGGGTTTAAATAATTTAAAAAAATCGGTAGTACATAGTAAATTGGACGAAGTCATCAGAGACTTTCAGTTCTTCAGCCATAAAATGAAGGAGAGAGAGGATCCTCGTTGAAAGTGTTGTTGTTGTTTATGCCAAACTGAAGAAATATCACCATATAAGTTGTAATAGTTGCTGTTATCTTAAATTTAAAAGAAAAATAGATTGAAAATTATTATTTTTTTTTTTTTTTAAATCAACATACCGAGCATAACAAAGAATTGTCAAGTACAACGTATCCTTCAGCATTAAAGTTCACTTTCCTTTTTACCAAGAAATGATTTATAAGTTTTCCCTAAAAAATAAAAAAGAGAAAATGGATTCTCTAAACATGGTCCTCAGCATAGCTGACACTGATTATAGGAGATAATTTTTTCCGCAGTAGTCTGCCAAGTATGTATGTAGGTATATCTACGAAAGTCCCTATATGTGCTTACTTACTCCTGTTCCTATAAGATTGCTTTCGGAAGCCCTCTCCCAGAGAACAGTATTGAACGTTTTTGCCTAGAGAAAATAAAACTCGTCATTTTATAGGTATACATGTATAAAAGTGCATTTACGTCTCTTATCACTTTATCGCACGGCTCTACGATAATTTTGATGAAATAAAATTGCGTTAGGACCGAGGAGGAGCTTAAAAATAATTTTTTAATTCGAATATCCCTTGGATAGTGTCCTAACACAGCAAGAGTGAAATAATAAAGGCCACCGGTGGAGACTATGAAAGCACGAACGATTGTTAAGAAAATTTGAAGCGAATATACTTCGTTGATTAATTTTGCTAACTTGTGAAGTTGGTGGTACGATGTTAAATAATATTCTAGATTGCTGTTCAGTTCAAGATCGGTTTTTAATTTTTTTATTGTAGATCGAAAACTAGATGAGACGGTGTCGATCAAAACAGAGAATTGAAGGCTAGTGCAGAGTATTTGGGTAAAAGGGACATAGTAGACGAAATTTTCCAATTGAAATATGAAATCGCTTCTCGGTTCTAGTGCTATGTCAACGGCGATGAGAGCGAGAACCGAAAGGAAACATGTCATCGACTTGAAAAGCTTTTCATCGAATAACGTTTGCTTTTCACCAAAAAGTTCTCGAATATTCACCGAAAACGACTTAAAAACGCAAATCGCTGCTGTAGCGCTATTCACGAGGTGTATGATTAAAAAGAGGCTTCCGTTCAACTCGAAATTTTTAATAATTTTGCTTGCGTAAAGCCAAACCAACAATAAAATGAAGTTTACGAGCAAAAGTAGGAGAGAATAGAAGAACAAAGGAATTGAAAACCGAAATTCATTGCTAAAAGTCCAGACTCCGAAAAGTCTTGAAAGAAATAAAGTTAAAGTTGTACGAGTACGAATGTTTGGTTCCATCCTTACAAAACTGAAAGGTTTTCATGAAGTTAAATCGATCAATAAAACAAGACAAAAAGTCGAATCAATAATAATTATTGTATTGTCATTCATTTCCTTACTTTAATTTATACCTTGACAGGCTATTAGTCCTGACTACAGTTCAATTTTAAAATAAGGTACCTACATGCCTTAGGTAAAAGATTCTATTTTAAATTAAACTAAGTTAGAAGGGCTTAAACTTAAAAGTTGAATAAATAACAGCAAAAGAAACAGGAAAAGTTTTGAAAAACAAAATCAACTAACGTGAAGCGTTTTCTCATCTGCAGGAACAAACACGAAATGAAGCCATTCGGATCACCAACAGGAAGATCGTTTCCCTCCAAAATTTACACTGCCTCTACAGTTGCACATACAAATTCAAGGGTGGTGATAAGTGCCCCACTCTCCCCCAAGTGAAATTTGGCTCAATTCTTCTTTAATATGATAAAGCCCCCAAAATTTCAAGCCGGCCTGTCCATAGGAAGTTGAGAAAACACGATGTACTTTTTGAAAATGAGTCTCCTCCATTCATCCCAAATAATAATTATGTATCTTTTTAGCTGGATTTTGAAATTTTGCGAGTTAGGTAGATTTGAACCTTTCACGAGAAGCTATAACATTTTTTAAATACCTATCTTGAATTCATTCTCATTTTCATTGTCTATGATTTTGACATCGATTTTGAGCGAAGGAGGGAAACTTTGAGTATAAGATTTTAGGTTGGTTGACCTGTTTCATGTCAATTATGGTTGAGGAAAAGGATTTAGTTTTGTTTTTGGGGTCGTTGAGGGTGCGAAAAAACGACAAGTGGTCATAATAAATGAGACGTGGCATGGTTTTGAAAGCCGGCAGTATTATTTAGATGCTAAAATGCACTTTTCGTGCTTTAGGGCGAACCTCGTGATTTTCCTCACCCTCTTTTCCATCATCGAACTATGTAAGTCAACCCACCTCTCAGGCACTTGGAAAACGTCAGATTTCTTTTTGTTCCTCTCGAAGTTCGGGGTTCAAAAAACAGATCTGCACTATGAGAAGGACACTCTGGGATATATTTACGGGAATGTGACCGCTAAAGGGAATTCGAGCCGGGTCGTCACGTTGGCCGTTCTCGATAGGAATTATTTTCTTGAATATTATGGGAACAGGACTCTCCTCGACAAGGAAAAAGCATGTTCGAACATGTTTGACAAAATAAGTCAGATCGCATATCATTCGACATGCTACGTCGACGGGATGGATCTGCTCCGCAAAGTTCCATGTCCCGAAGGCGAAATCTGCCCTGATGAAGACACCCCTTGGAATGTCGTCAAACATTCACAGTTCACGTTCGCCATCAAAGATTTAAGCAAGCCAAGGTATTCATAAGCCTCCAATCGACTCTCATTGATTCTTTCTTCTAGATTTTGGTATATCAGCCTTGTTGCCTGCTACCGTGACGCTGTGACATGTAAGTGGCACCATATGGCTCACGACATGGAGATCGATTACGACATTTGGCTAGTGAACGGCAACCCAAATACAAGCACCTACAATCCCTTAGTCTACCAGTTTTCATTCGACAGACAGGTAACCAACTCATGCATCGTTTGAATGTATTAATTCTTATTTTTAGAACACTGTGGAGCTATACCTGGTATTTTTTATGGTCTACTCGGTATTGGTGCCTCTGCAGCTTTATGCAGTCGTTCGACAAAAACATCCCGTGACAAGGCTTTTTACGGCATCTTTGCTTTTGGAATTTTTCGGCCTCAGCTTCAATCTTGTCGATGTCATCAAGTTCACCGTCGACGGCGTCGGGTATCCCAACATGGCCGTCGTCGGCGATGTTTTAGACATCCTGTCTAGAGTATGTCTGGTTGAGTAGATTTTTTAAATTAATTTTTTTTACAGACAACTTTTATGCTTTTACTGCTCCTTCTGGCCAAAGGATGGGCAGTTACAAGGCAAGAATTTACTTGGAAGCCATTGCTTTTTAGCGTGTGGTTTATTTATGGTGTTGTCCACATATTGCTTTATGTTTGGAACAAAGTAAGTTATTTTGTTTTCTTTTACTTAAAATAACTTTTTTACAGACTGAAGTTGACATCATTGAAGATATTGATGAGTATCAAACCTGGCCTGGATGGCTCATTCTTGGCCTCCGATGTTTGATAATAGCGTGGTTCGTTTTTGAACTTCGTTCTACCATGAAATATGAGCATAATGACACCAAACTCCATTTCTTTCTTCATTTTGGCGCCTCAGCTCTTGTTTGGTACATCTACCTTCCTATTGTCGCCATGGTAGCACTTCAAATCCCACCATTTTGGAGATACAAGTTGCTTTTAGGTATGCTATCGTTGATCTCTTTCAGTTTTGACCTCTTGGTTTCAGGTATAACGTATTCTGCTGATTGTTTGGCGTATATTGTGATGACACAGTTACTCTGGCCGACGAGGTCCGAACAATATTTCCTTTTGGCGCCTCATCGTCTTGATGCGACCGAAGAACTCGACGAATTCAACGAAGCACCCCATGTCATTCATAGCTCCGGAAACGAACGTTTGATCGCTTGGGAGCAGCCAGACCCTAAAGAAAAATATGTCCCAGCATCAGCAGTAATATCGTAAAAGATTAGAATTTTTTTCTCTCATAGAACAACGAAGAAGTTACTATCGTGATATCTGGTCAGTACTTCTTTATAATTTTTGATAATGTCAATTACTAGACCATCAATCATTCCTATTATCCATTCCTTTTTTCAAATTTCCCCCACTTGTGAACCCATTTTTTTGGTGCTAGTTTCACTTATTACTGGCCAAATAAAGGCTTAATTTTTGTATATAGGTATATACGATACTCAAAACACGTCCAGATTTCTCAAGCCTTCCAAAAAATAAAATCGGGTATATATTTTTACAACTCAAAGGTTTGAAACTCTGTATTTTTAACTAAAGCATGAACAAATATTACCCCTTCCAAGAAATTTTGTAAAAATTGTAACAAGTTCTAGTCCAAAAAATCGAACTTAATGGCGGACTTATAGGATTTTAGATTAAAAAGCAGCAAGAGTTTTTTTTTTTTTTTTGTATTAGTTGAGTAAAGCACAAGCCCCTGAAAATTAGGACCTTATTTAGTAATGCCTTGTGTTTCTAAAAATTAATGTTCGTAGAAAAAAGCTTTTATTGTGCTCTATGCACATAATTCCCTTATTCGTTCCATTGAAGATCAAAGAAGCAAGAACAAAATAGTCGACACCAGAGGTTGGAGTACGTTTTCAAATTTGGGGAGATTATAATAGCCCTAGGCCCAGGCATCAGAACAAAAAAGGATTCGTAACTCCATCTTATTATTATTATTTTTTTTTTTTTTGTCCCTGATTAGTGATTACGAATCTGGATAATCAGCCACCCAAAAAACATAAAATGAGATGGAGATTACAACTCAAAACTTACCCGTAAATATCCCAAGATGCCAGGCCTATTAATTTTTTACTTTTGACCCCCAGAAATGGGCAACGTGACCTCAACTTGTTGCCTCAATTACTAAAACAGCAATAAACGCTCAATCAATAAAAAACCAGCCAATAAATTTGAAAATGGTTGTTTTTGAGGTTGTTGTGATAAGATTTGGATAGTGGAGATTGGTCATGTTATTATTAGGCTCATCCATTAAGAGAAAGATGAGTTAGGCCCTGTTGCCTCTTCACCTTCAAGTGGAACCAGTACCTATCTCAAAGCATTATTGAAATAAGTTACTAGATCGCCAATTTTCTGAACCTTCATTGAAGGTTCCTTTGGCCTTCATTTTCTTGGTGAATTATTTTACTGTGATCAATTTCTAAAGCTTGATTTTTTTTTTTTTTTTTTTTCATTTTTGCGTATTGAAGTTTGCCAAGTGTGTTTTAGAAAAAAAATTTTAATGGGATTTTGTGATACACTTTTGTGTCAAATAGTGTTTCAAATTTGGTAAAGTTTATACCTTAATACATCATATTATATACTATATTATATTGTAAATAAATCTTAGGTTTAAATGAATTTGCTCAGAATTTAGTGTTATTTAAACGAAAATCTAATTATAAAAGTATGTATTGATGTGTTTCTTGCACAGTTAACTTATGAATTACTATTATTTTTATTTTTATTTTACGATGTGATATTTTGATTGTGTACATGAAAAATGTGACACAAATTATGATTTTTGACTGTTCCAAGGCTCTACTACTTTTATTTTCTTAGTTAATACCGTATGCGATTTTTTGTTATTATTTGATGTTTTCTAAAAAATATAAAAATTTAAGTGTTTTTCTCTGAGTCAACCAATAAAAGTCAGAATTACATAAAAAGAAATGTGTATTTAGGTACAAAAAAAAAAACCAAGGTGAAATTTCCACAAACACAGATACATATATTATGTATTATAATTTATAATCTATTCTTAAAAAAACAAAATATGAAGACTACACTAGAGATCTAATAGATATATTCATATTCTAAAATATTTTAAATCAAAATACAATAATTAATGGCTAAGAAGCATTTTCAAGGAAAATGCATTTTAATAATTCTCGTCAAATTATGTGCTTTATGAGAGTCAAAAGCTGTTCTCTCGCAGCTTCCGGGTGTAGGAACTGAAAGTGTTAAAAAAAAATAATAAAACCAGAAAAGCTGTGAAATAGGCCAAGTGATGAAAGAAAAAAAAACGGCAAAATTTGAGAAAACTTCCTACACCCTACTTAAGAATACATTATGGCATTATAAAATAAAAATAATTCCATACTTTTAGCAGGTTTACTCGTTGAACATGTTAAGGTCTTCAAATGTTGTGGCGCCTCCTTGATCTAAGATTTGCATCATCATGTCCGAAAGCTCATGTGGCTGGTTTTGAGGTGGAGGCTGTGGTTGAACGTTGTGATTGACCGTGCTGGAGCCTTGACCGTCCGGTTGGCCTTGCCATGACCAAAGAGCGGCATTGTTGGGAGGGTTGTAGGATTGAACGTTGGCTCTTCCTCCGCTCAATTGCGTGTATGTCGGTCCAGATGGGGAACGACAAGGGCTCACCTCGTTGAACTGATAGCCTTCAGCTGGTTGACGCAATGACCATGCAGATTGGGCTGGTGTAGGACTCGTCGTCGGCTTAATTCTTGCCATACTTTGCTGTGGCGACGCATAACCAACAGGAGATTGAGTCGGATAATTATAAACCTGATTTGGCCTTTCTTGAATATGCTGCATCGGTGGATACCTCTGTAAACTATAATCAACTCCAGGTTGATAGTTCACATCAGCAGGTGCTTCTTCCGTCCCACTCTGGAGACTCTTAGCCGTTGTATTTGTGCACACTATATACTCCACTTCATCAGTGTATGGATTCAAAAAAGCAAAAGCTGAAGTTCTGAGCCAAATCCAGTCTCGGTTTTTCGACTTAAAGCGATACATGACAGACATAACTTGACCTTTGAGTTTGACGACTTGCTCAAACGATTCCTTCATATGGGTCTGATCTTCATGGTGGAAGAACTCGAAGCAAGATTTTCCCAATAATTCGGGTGGAGAGTAACCCAAAATGCCCATAACGCGTTGATCCACAAATGTGAATTTCCCTTCTATGGAATGTCGTGATATGAATTCGTTGTTGCTGTTGGATCCTGAGAGGTCAGTTGTGTTCGGAGTAGAAGTAACTTGTAAACGGCCGATTGCTACAAGGCAGCAATGCGAGCCTTCTTCGTCAACTCTGTCCATTGAAACTGAGCTTAATGGATGTGCATCGTATTGACCAGTTGGAGGCCAATTTTTTATATATCCTGTACAGTGGACGACGACGTAGTTATTCCCGTCTCGAGATGGGCCTAAAGAGTTTCTCTGCTTCAGCCTGCTCAGATGGTTGTCTAACCCAACATTTCCGACCCGCATACGACAAATGAAACCTCTTCTAGACCCCATACACAACCTCATAGACGACTGGTGTCCTTCTTTCTTTACAGTTCCACTTTTCAAGTCCAAAATCCGCCCTGAATTTTGAGGCTCTTGAGTTGAAAGCTGTTCGCGAACTTTATCAACGTCATCAGGATGAAGATGTTCATAAATAATAGATCCGTACCAGTCGCTTTGAGACTGGTTCAAAACAGGACTGATGGAGTCAGAAACATAGAAGATTCTTCCAGTATCACAAGTGACGACGAACAAAAATCCATCTGCGGCTTCTAATATTAAATGTTTTAGTTCTTGATCGGTTAAAAATGAAGGTTTATAACTTCCGTCTGCGCTTGTATTTCCAGTCCCTCTTAATGCTTTCATGTGCGCTACGGCCATTCTTAGAATCGTGAGTTTATCCGGCTTTCGTGCTAAAGCGCTACATGTTGGGACCATGTCGGAAAGTTCAGTGATGTAAGCGGTCATCTTGTTCCTTCGCCTTCTTTCGATCTCGCAGTGGTTCTCACGGCTTGCGAACCTCTCCTTGTCTTGAATGTTATCGTCTTCCATTCTTGAATATTTGTTCCCGCTAGGGTCGTCCTCATCTGATCCGATCGAACTCCCTCGACGTTTCTGTATGACCTTCGATGGGTCGACACCGGGAACAGGATGAGTTAAAGCAGACATGAGACGACTTCAATAGACATTTAGGATGGACGACTTTTAAATCACAATTCCGAGCAGAACATCGTAAGTTGTAATTTCTAGCTTTCAACACTTCTATTGTTCAGCTTTAAAAACCTGAAACACAAAATAAAAAATTATTAACCGATCCAAAGCTGCAGGTCAGAAGAAAGAGCTCCAGCAGAATTCACACCCCAAAAACATAGTGCATGACCAAAAAAAAAGGTGTAAGCATGAGATTCAACCTTTTGAGGCTTTAGGCTACAAAACAATCATCGCCATGATAGAGTCTGATGATTATTATCACCAACGCAGTTAGAATCTACACCAGTGTTGCCAGATTAGGCCCAACAGTAGCCCAATTTGCTCTAAATCACCCAAATTGGCAACAACGTCAAAAGCAAAACTTTGTGGGATTTCAGTGTTGCCAGATTCTGTTCAACTAAGTAGTTACGTAAGTAGCCAAATTAGCTATAAATCTCACAAAATGGCAACACTTTAACAAAAATAACTTTGTGGGATTGCAGTGTTGCCAGATTAGGCCCAAAAAAGTTGTCCAATTTGCTACAAATTGACCTAAATGACAACAAAGTCAAAAGCTCGACTTACTGGGATTACAGTGCTGCCGGATTAGGCCCAACTATGTTGTCCAATTTGCGATAAATTGACCAAAATCAAAAATGGCTACACTGTCAAAAGCTGAATTTTGAGGAATTGCAGTGTTACCAGATTAGGCCCATCATAAGTAGCCCAAAATGGCAACACTGATCTACACCGAGATATCCTCCCAGTTGACAAAATGACAACCAAAAAAACAAACATGGCATCACAGAGCATAATGACCCAATATGCTAATCATGATAACTCTATATAAAAATGAAACAGAATAAACCTTATCTAACTAGTAAACTTAATACTCAACTAAACAAGTTTCAAGTAAGGAAACAAAGTCAAAACGCAATTAGGGCACAAAAACATGAAAAGATGCTAATTACGAAATACTCACTTTGCCCGTATTCGGCACTATAAAGATTTTTAATCAATTAATTATTGACTTCTTAGATGAATAAACGTAATTTTAGAACGATATAAAAAGGAAATCAATAATTAAAACTAAAAAAACAATAACAAAGATAATCAACTTGGATACACTTTGGCTTCCAGGATAGAGGCTCCTTGATCAAACTGTCACAAAGAAACTTTGTTCTTATTTCTTTTTGAAGGTTTTTACCTTCAAAACGTAAAAGATTTAAAAATTTAATTTTAAAATAACTGGTTCTTTGTTAAAATGATTTAATTATTAAAACGTTTAAAAAGATGTATTGGCACCATTTATAGGCGCGAGTTTTCAAACTTCAAGGCTACACAAAACGTCGTCTTCATTTTTTATTTAGTTTACAAACCTCAAACTTCACGGCAATTTGAAGTGCATGGAGGGGGGGGGAGGATTAGAATTGCATGATTGTCGATTGAAGGAAATCAGGAACGCATTATGATTTGGGAAATCCGAAGTTCACGACAGAGGGGGGGATTCGAAATGCATGATGCGAGGAAATTCGAATGGCATGGTGGGTGCTAAGCAATGTATGATTTGGTTAATGCCCTTACCATTGAAGGACCTCAAAGAATAATTAATTTAGATGAGGTTCGATCAATTGTAACCACGGTGCCACCATCGCACCTGATTAATTTTGTCAAGTTTTTTCGATTATGTAAGCCAAACTCATCCAAAAACTCGCGCGTAAAAAATAGTAGCGAACCAAGCGTCGAAACTCAAAAGCGTTATTTACGTCGCAAGCTCTGTTTTATTATTGCTTATCTATGGTTCTGGACCCTCAGAAGAAAGTCGGACATGAAGTCAAGAAAGTCGAATTTTGACTATTTTAATTTGTACAAAAGAAGAGAGAGTTATACCTGACAAATTCGACACTTTTTTTTACAAAGAGGAACGAAGACTTTAGTTTTAACTTTAACGTAAGCGATCTTATAAGGAACGTCATATTTAAAAAAACCAACGTTTCCTGATACTGTAAGTATTTTGATATCTCGTTAATTTATTCTTACAATTCGTTCAAGATCACGTCAATTTGTAATGGAAGTCTTAATCGTGGACAGGACGATTCCAGGGAATGTGCTCGATGACCTCTGCAGCAGGTTTATTATAAACGTACCTGAAGAAGAGAGGACAGACTTGATCCGTCTCTGCTTTCAAATCGAGCTCGCCCATTGGTTTTATATCGATTTCTACTGTAAAAATGGGAAGAAAACGATCGGAATAAAGGAATTCGCTTTGTATATTTTTCAGCATATTCCGTCTCTGCATCAGTACGTATCAAACGTCGACAAGATAATCGAGGAGTGGAAAGAATACAAATATCTCGTCCCTACTTTCGGCGCTATATTGCTCGACGAGGACTTATCTCATGTCTTATTAGTTCAGAGTTACTATTCAAAGTCTTCCTGGGGTTTTCCAAAAGGGAAAGTGAATAAAGACGAGCCACCTTGGGTCTGTGCGATCCGTGAAGTGTATGAAGAGACTGGATTTAATATTAAAGAATTGATCGACCCGAATGAATATTTAGACGCAAGAGTCAACGAGCAGTTAGTCCGCCTTTATATCATACCTGGAGTTAGCCGAGTTTCAAAGTTCCAGCCTCAGACACGAAACGAGATCAAATCTGTTGAATGGTTTCCAATCTCAGGACTTCCCGCTAGTAAAAAAGACGCCGGATATCGAGTTAAAAATAATAATGGAACAGAGTCGTTTTATATGGTTGGACCTTTTATAAGGAGAATCCGGCAGTGGATTTTTGATCAAAAAAATAAACCTCGTAAACAAAGAAGACCGAGGCATAATTCATGCGGCGATATTGACAATCTCGGTACTAAAGATTATCCGACTACAAAATATCTTAAAAGTGTGAAAGACGACAAAAATAAAGCGATGAACGAGCTTGGATTTAAGACGGTTTCACAAGGATCGAGTACGTCCCCGAGTGAAGAAGAGACGAGGAATAATTCGCCTGAATGTAAAGAAAAACTGGCTTCGGATTTTGAAAAGTTATATCAGATGTTTCCCAAGTTGTCACAGAGCGATAAAAAGGAGTACAGGAAGGAATTCAATTTGAGGAGGAACAGCTCCGAGCTTGAATATAAAGAGAAGCCGAAGAGTATTGAGTTGTCGACGTTTTTGAAAGCGTTTGAGCAGATGGGGAGAAGTGCATCCGTCCCACCGAATGAGAAGCCCAAGCAGAAACACGTTCGCCGCAAAATGGAATTCGATTGTTCCCTTGATTGTCAGCTCATCCCGATCTCGGAGGCGGACAAACCGCGATCTAACATTCCGTTGAAATTCAACGAGATTCCACTCAGCGAATCCATCGCTAACAATGGCATTTACAACTGGTGCAATTTCAAATTCGATCTCCAGTCCATTCTGAAATCCATAGACGAAGTCAAAATTTAAAATGCGACCGTACTTAGACTGATCTCAAATTTGTATTTTTTAACTTCATCGACACCAAACTTTTGTGATTTGCCCAACATCTACTCAATGCTGTGCCTTACAGAAGCGCATAACAAAAAAAAAAAAAAATTACAATATTCAAACTATTGTATTTCAATTACTTTCTTGGTTTTACCGTTGTTTTCTAACTTTGCACCTAAGTACAAAGTTGTTTTTACAATGTTAGAAAACAACTTATTTAATAGAATTCTTCTCAAAAAGCCATATAAAGTTCAATTTCTACCTTGATAAGGTATGCTACTTCTTTAAACTAAAAATGCTTCTTAGCATGGAATTGATGCAATTTTTTATTCAACCTGATTTGTTTCCTTTTTTTCAACCTTGTATTTGAGTTTAAAATTTAATAATAAACATTCTGGACGCATTCATTCAGTTTTATTTTTGAAACATCATGCTGCTTGTTTGTTTTTTGGTTTCTGTAATCTGATAATCCGGAAGGGTGTTGATCAGACAGTCTCATCCAAATTTTCGATAACTAAAGATGCCACCTATCGCTCAATCCCCTGAGTTAGGTGATGTAAATAGAACACTAATATTATGATCGAAATCGAGGTTTTAAGAGTAAAATTTTCGTCGAAAAACTTCGAAATCGAGGTTTTAAGAGAAAAATTTTCGTCGAAAAACTTCGAAATCGAGGTTTTAAGAGTAAAATTTTCGTCGAAAAACTTCGAAATCGAGGTTTTAAGAGTAAAATTTTCGTCGAAAAACTCCGAAATCGAGGTTCATGTTACATCCTCTTTCGACTGCAGTTGAGAATACCATTATGGGGAGGTGGTGGAAGAGTCGAGGAGGGTGGGGGAGGTGGTGGAAGATTTCAGGAGGGTAGGTGTAAGATGGTAGGCTGTTGGGGGGAGAGTAGGGGATGTGATGTGCGGGTGGGCGGGGAGTAGGGGGTGTGGGCGGATTTGGTGTTTGTGGGGAGATCTCTAGATCCCCAAATTTTGGGAAAGTTCCTCCTTTTTGAAAAACTCCGTTGCCAGTTTGGGTGATTTATCCGCGAATCTGTCTTATTTTGATGTGGGCCAATTTGCTACAAATCGTTCTGTGGCGGCTGTATTCGCCTTCGCCACTCATTTAAGGAAAAGCGCCTGCCTCGATATTTCTTTCACTTATGTAGATTTTCAATAAAGCACAGTCTCTCGTTTCCTATTGGCCCCATCATCCCTTCCACTCGTCTAGACTCACTTCTCATTTGATTGGCCAATACTCATCCCCTCCTTACCATCCAAATTTCCTATATAAACGGGGCGAGAGACCTCGAAGAGTCGAGTCGAACTTCGAAGTGAATCAGCCAAGACTATAAATTTATCACATGGAGCCTCGCTGCTTTCTCATGCCGAACCGCTCTCTCGTCTTCCTGGCTTTTTCACCGGCTCTAGAGTCTAGTCAGCCACTCCGGCTACTTGGCCTCTCACTTTTACCCATCGCGTGGTTCAGTACGCAACGCCGGTATTTTCGTCGCAACCATTGTGATACGTTCAATCTGGGGGACGCCCAATTTAATTTAAAACCTCATTTTTTAAGCCTTATAAATCTGTGGCAGCCCTGACTTTTCAGGATGAAACCGGTGTGTGGTCCTCTTGTATCATCTGAGGAAAATGGTTTAAAGAAATAAATTTAAAAAAATATTTTGTTTATTTAAATTTCAAAGCTATTTTCATTTTTGGCCAATTATCTTGATTTAAAATTTTCAAGTCATATCTGGATATGGAAAAAGAAGAAGAAAAATTTCATTTAATCAAAACCGAACTGTTGGCACTCAGAAAAGTGTTCGAAGATCCGGAATTTGAGGCAACTTATAAAAACATCTCTCGAGACAAAGCGGTTTCCTATTCTTGCTGCTGGATTCGTCCGATTGTAGCTTAAGTACCTACATGAGATTTATTTTAACGACTTTGTTTTAGCTCATGTTTGAAAATCTCTCATTTGTCAAAAATGAGGATTCCGAAAATATTAGTTATCCTGGAAAAGTAGGTAATAAGGGGCTTATAAAAGAGTGCAAAGCAATGATTTTTTAGATAATGTTGGCATACCTGCAGCCCTTGAAAGCTTGAAATCGTGCCCGGCTTTGTGGTCGAGGGTCGTACCAAGGGATGAGAATGTCTCGGGCGGCTACGTCGGTTTAAATTTATTCAGGTTAAATCAAAATTTGTATTATATCTTAGGTTTTTTTTCTAAAAGGTTTTGGAATTTCGGAAAATGGATTTCCGTGTTGATCGATGACCGCCTTCCTTTCGACTTGAAAGAGCAAAAATTTCTATATACAAGCACTGGACTTCCGCTTGAATGCTGGAAACCGCTCATGGAAAAAGCCTACGCGAAAATCCTCGGAGCTTATTGGGCATTGGAGAAAATAAACATTTTAGAGTTTTTAGAAGACATCAGTGGTGGGATAACTGAATACTTCAATGTTAAAGAAACCACCCAGAGTACTCTGGAGGCTGTTTTAAAACTCGCCATTAAAAAGCGCTCCATAATCATTTGCTGCACATCCATCGGTCCTGTACGTTGCTATCATTGATCATAATTTTATGTTATATTTAGGATGAAAGTGGAGAAAGACCTGACATAAAAGGTTCAAATTATTTTTCAATCTCGACTATCCGCTCTGCCTCTTATAAAGGGACAAATTATTCTTTAATAAGACTTAAAAAACTTTTTGGATCTTTCTATGAAGAAAAAAACATTTTTACACACACGTATGTTGACTTGACTAATGCTTCAACATGTATGTTCATTTTGATTCTAGTATGGACCCTAAACTTGTAAGAAGCAAAAGTTTGGATAAGCAAATAAAAGGAGATTCTGTTTCTGGTGAATTTTGGATGACATATAAAGATTTTACTGTTCATATCGATCATCTTTTCATTTGCAATTTATCTCACGATATAAATCTTCATCATCAGCATTGGGAATTGGTCATCTATCAAGGATTTTGGTGCAAAAACATCTCTGCTGGGGGACCTTCACAAGATTACGGTGGGGAAAAAAAAACTTTAATGAAAAACATTAATTGATATGTTTAGCTTGTTTTTTGACGAATCCTCAATTCAGAATTTTGATACGAGGAGAGGAAGATGAGATGCCAGTGATCGTTTCACTAAGTCAAAGGCGAATTCCTGTTTTTGATAAAAAGAATAATTTTTGCAAGTTTAAACGGTTCTCTCCCATTGGTTTTACAGTTTATAAAGTAGTATTTTAATTATTTTTTTAAAATTATTAATTAGGGTATCAATTTTTAGGTCAACACTCCCAACATACATTTGCTGGATTACAGGTTTTTGTCACAGAACAGTCCAATTTATCAAGCAAAGTATTTTGAAAGGCGAGAAGTTTGTGTTCGGCTTGTTGTCCCAAAAGGGAATTACGTTATTATTCCTTCGACGGCAAAGCCAAATATTGAAGGCGAATTCCTACTTCGCATTATGACAACTCATAAATCGTTTTTGGAGTACGAAAATTCATCCCCCCCCCCCTAACAGTTTTGAAACCTCCACTGGATTCCTTAATTATGGCTGCTCATTTAATAATCATTTCAGTATACCTTGGGAGCCGAAAACTGAATCGACCGACAACTTCATGGGTCCATTGGTCACCGAAAAAAAATCTTCGAAATGTTCCATACATTTGGAGCTACTCCCCAGGATCATGGCCGGCCTTCCTTTTGAGTATGAAAATGCTCAATTTATCATTATTAAAGAAACCTTTTAAGGATCAAACTAAAAGTATATACTGACATAGAGTTCGATGTTCCTATTTCAATATTTTTGGCTTGCAACTGCATAACGACGACAGGACGTGGCCACAGAACCATAAAAGGAAAAGAAATCACAGTTTACTTGGAAAAAGGAAAAAGTTGAATTTTTTATTTATTAGTGCAGGATAATTTTTTTCACTTTAGCTTATGAAACGACGCTTTCATTGAATTTTTTTGAATATGCAAGAAAAAGGCTCCACGAATATTTATTCAGCGCCATGTGCGCTGTTTATGAGCAAGGTGGCCCAGTTATCGTTTTTGAAACGAAAGATTTTTTTCTCGACCTTCCAGAACTTTTTGTAAGCTTTTATCGAAAGCAATTTTTTAACTGACAAGACCAGACCAGGTTAAGGGTGAGGGGGTAAGGTTAAGAGTATGGGGGAGCCGGTAGGGTTAGGAGTTGATGATTGAGGGTTAAGAGGAAGAGTTGAGGAGAGCAGGGGAGGTGGTGGAAGACTTATTTAGCTTTTTGACCAGACCAGACCTCAACCTTTCTGTCTTTGTAGCGCAACTTTTTTATTAATTAATTAATTTATTTATATTAGATTGGGTATTCACAATCTGAAGATATGGAATGCAAATTTCCAGTGGAATCTTGGTTTGTAAATCCACTGCCGTGTACGATCGAATACGCTTTGTTTTTGGTTGAGTCCCCTCAGATGAAAGCAGAACCAGCAATCGTAGAAACTGGACCGTAACATAAAAAAAAAGTTATAATTTTTTTTTAATTTTAAAAACCATTACAGAATCGGCCCAATGTCAAGAGCAGTCGCACAGTTTGATATTATACCACAGACTCCAGGAAGATACTCTGTGATAGTCAGATTCATTTCAAAAGTGTTCAACTTGAAAACATCTCTTTCACTGAATATATACGAACCAGCGATTTCGATTGGAGAAGAACAAGAAGAAATAAAAGAAGAAGAAGAAGCAGCCGAAGAAGGAGAATTCATGGGAGAATACGAGCAAACTGAAATATTTGAGGAAATCCGCGAAGAGGAAATCATTGAGGAAGAAATCAATGAAGAACAACAAATGATTGAAGAGAGCGAAATAAACGAAAATGTTTATATGGAAGATATTGAAGAGAAAAGTTCTAAATTGATTGGAAAATCGAGTGAAATGGTTGGTGAGGCACGATCGGTGATGAGTGCTGCAAAATTAGCAGGAAAATCGAGTGAAATGGTTGATGAAGCGCCATCAGCATCAAGTGCTTTAAAATTATCTGGGAAACCAAGTGAAATGGTTGATGAAGCACCATCAGCGGTAAGCGCTCCAAAATTGTCCGGAAAATCGAGTGAAATGGTTGATGAAGCACCATCAGCATTAAGTGCTTCAAAATTATCTGGCAAACCAAGTGAAATGGTAGATGAAGCGCCATCAGCGATGAGTGCTTCAAAATTATCTGGAAAACCGAGTGAAATGGTTGATGAAGCACCATCAGCAATAAGTGCTCCAAAATTAACCGGAAAGTCAAATGAAATGGTTGATGAAGCACAATCGGTGTTAAGTTCTCAAAAATTGACCGGAAAATCGAGTGAAATGGTTGATGACGAAGCATACAGTTTAGCTCGGGTTGTAAAAAGCCAATCTATACTAATGCAAGAAGAATTAGATTTTGAAAATGAATAAAAAATAATATATTAAATTATCACAGAATTTTTTCAAATACAATAATATTCCTTTTCCAAGACGTTTTTGGGGATTCATAAATTTTCTCAAAGTAGCATTTTTGTCTTAAAAAATTTTCAATCTCCTTTTCAACATTTTCTCTCATTTTGATGAGATGGAAAAATTCAAAAGGTTCTTTATTCGCCCTTTTTAAACGTCGAGATGCAGATTTGTAGCATTTCCAAGGTTGGGGCTCGATGACCAAGATATCTGCAAATTCGGACACGAGGCTTAAAAGGCATTTTAACCCTTCGTCGCCATAATTCAAATGAATCCACATTGTGACAGAAAACAAGAAGATGACGTCGAATTTTTTGATCCCTTTTCGGTCGAGGTAGTTTGCAAGAAGAGCCTTAAAGTCGCTATCGGCAACGTTGGCGCATTTGTAATCAATGTTGACGTTTTTCTTTTCAAGAGCACGAAGTATCAAAGTCTCATCCAAGTCTATCCCAAGAGCTTCACACTTACAGGTTTTCGATATTTCATTAAATATTTCTTCAGTTAAATCCTGGAAAAAAGATACAACAATATAGCATCTGATAACACAAAATACGCTACGTATTGGTCTGTAAGTTTATAGGCAATAATTTCTAGGTATCTACTCCTAAAGTGGCTCATCACTCACCCCTGTATTACAACCTATATCCAGAAAACAAACAGATTTCTGACAATTTTTTAATATAATTTCAATAGGCAATAAATCATTTCTTTCTTTTGCACTATGAAATTTGTAATATGTGATGAAATTCCCATGTTTGGCAGCTCCTGGTTCGAAGCTGTCATTACCATCCATGTCAACGGTACATAAAAATTTTAAAATTAAAATACCAAAAAAAAAAAGGCACAGTTAGTACTGAAAAATGGTGAATGTGTATAAAAAGATGAGTGATAACATGATAATCAGAGATATAGAATAACCTCCCGAGAATTTCTTTGAAATAATCGATGTTTGAAATAAACCCGACGATTAGCTTTATTATTGAAAATTAGAAATACCTGTCTACTTCCAGCGATGTCCAACTTCTTAAATAAATTAATAAAAACCTTCATAATAAGGAATTATTATTATTATTTTTTTAGTTTGTGCGATGAAAATTCATAAAGGCAGTGACAAGAGCAGTGAAGGATCAGAAAATTAAAATAGCAGGCAGCAGCTCCTTTTATTGTACTAGAAGATTAAATAAAATAAGCTAATAATTTTTGATGATTTTAATGCGAATTGCTTTCAAACAATGAATTTCTGTTCATTTTAATTTTAAAAGTTAAAATAGAATTTTTAAAAATAAAAAGATGAAACGAGAAGTATCAGCTACTTAGTACAGTACCAGCTATTTTAATAATATCCTGCTCACTACTCCGGTAATATTTGCCTTGCTTTCGCATCTCGATTTTCGTTCATTTCTGTTTCTCCTCTCGTGCAAGTCAAGAAATTTATCGCATAGAATCAAAACAATCTTTAAATTTTTCTTATTTCTAAACCACCCAAATGAGGGCTAAGGTATTTATAATTGTTAAACATTCATTTATTACTTAGGAACTTAATTTTTTTGTGAAATAGTATTAAATTTTGTATTTTGGTTTTAGTGGAGGAAGAAGAGGATGCGCAGGTTGAAGAGGAAAAGGAGGAAGATGAGGGCGAGGTCTAAGTAGATCTCTCAAAGGTAATTTTTATTTAATTTGTTATTTTATGTTATTTATAATGGCCAATTTTTATGTTCAAATGGTTAAAATAGATAGATCCCAAACTAACCTCCAACACGTGGCTCTTCAGCTTTTAGAAAGTCTTTTTCTTGTTTGCCCCCGGTTTTCTTTGTTTAATTAATTAATAAGTGAAATAACTACCCTTTTATATGATTAATTTATTACATTTGTCGCTACTTTTCCACATCGTCCATGTTTTTCTGAAATACTTAGCGTGATTTTAAAGTAGTGTTTTTATTGTTTTGTTTCAGCTTGGGATAATTTTCTTTCTTCATTTTCTTCACGTTTTTCACCAAGACATCCATCAAGCTTGTAAAAGAAATGACTTCAAATTCTCCTTTTTTTATAAACTTTAATTCGATGACTAAATAAAATTGTTCCAAACTTAGTGGATTTTGTTTTACTTTCCTGGAATGCACCTTACCCTGAGTGATGAGGTAAAAGTTTTCTGTGAATGACCCATTTTGATTATGTTCTGATGGGTGGCCAAGAAGTTTTTGCAAATTACCAGCCTGGGAAATTCTCATAACGCAGCCAGCCCTCCCCATGGCTAATGAGGGCCCTTTTTATTGTACAAGAACACAATTGATTAATAAGACTTAAGAGGGCCCCAAGTGACCAAACATCAAGCTAAAAAGGGGTCCTTTTCATAGGTAAGGAACTCTAGTCTAGTTAGGGGCCTTTTAGTGCCCAAAAAGGGTCTACATCTAAGATAAAGAAAGTTACATCTTAGAAAAAGGTCAACAACCTTATTAATAGTTAAAGAATAAAAAGGACTCCACGTGCCCAAAAACCAAGCTAAAAAGTCACTGAAGGGCCCTATATGTCGAAAGGAATAGTATCTAGTTCTGACACCTGTGTTCCCTTTTTGAGGCAATTCTGACCTCGTTTGGCACTTCCATAATTTGTATAGATAAAAAATTGTATGTCAAGTCATGAAGTTGCATTTTGTCGAGTTAAAATTTTGAGGCAAATTAGAATAAAGGGGACCTCCGTGGTGTAAGGTGTTAAGACTTATAATGTTTACATTCTTAATCCTCTACATCACGGGGGTTCTGGGTTCGATTAAATAGCCAGTGGTGAATGTATTACCGTAAAATATAAATATAGTTTTATTTCCCATATACAAATAACAATTATTTAATTAGATATTTACAAAAAGAAAAAAAAAAGTTGCTGTTTTAAAAAAAAGAATAATGAATTTCTCATCGACATTACAAAGTTCAAAATGGTCCAAGATAAATTTTGAAATTTTAAGAGAGAGGTAACAGTCGATTATGTTTTAAAATGACTAGTTATTGTAAATTGTAGTTTTGTAGCTTGATCATTTCCAAACTTTGATGACGCCGTCGCGAGCAGCAGTGACCATGAAACATTGTGAAGAGCCTTGACACATAGTGATGTCGGTGATGGCGTTATGATGGCCGGTGGCAGGCTGGTCGGGTCCCGCACGTGGAGATTCTTCCACGTTCGGACCTTTTTGTTTGCACTTGGTCTGTATCTCTTGAACTACATTAGTCCCGTCGATGAGTCTGCATTTGTACGAGTAGCTGATCTGGCCTGGAGTGTCCCCTCCGGCCGGGATCGCCAGATAGGAATTCGACAAATTGTTCAAGTCCCAATATCGAATCCTGTGGTCGGTCCCGCCGGTCAACAAAAACGGAACTTCGTCAACCACACTCGAGTACATTCCGCATATCGAATGAGGGTTATTCTTCAAAGAAAATATATAAAACATAAAATCAAGACATTATAGCCCAAGCATATTAGGACAAAAAAGGGCAGTTAGGGAGTTAAGATACAGTCGTGATCTCTGTTTGGGTTGCTATTGGGCAACCAAAATTTTTGTTAGGAAACTTCAGATTCGTAATCGACCGAAAAAACATGAAATAAGATGGAGATTACGACTGTATCTACACTTTTCCCTAATATTTTAAAATGCTTGGGCTAGGTACCTGAGTATTTGAAAGAGGAGGAGCTCCGCTGCCCCATAAAACAGCTTGTCTTGATCCACTTTCGATACACCAAAGCGAAACTTCATTATTCCCTTCGACAGCAGAAATAAGCCATGACGACTGGCTTGGGTGCCCACACAATCTTCTTATTCTCGCTCCTAATTTTTGACATTATCTTCATGTAAAATTATGCAAAATTACCTGTCGGATGATTAATTGTAGCTATTGGCAAAGAAAACCTCAAATCCCAACTTGTTATGTAACCACTGTTAGTTCCTATTGAGAGGCAGCATTGGTCAGAATCCATGTGCATAGCTGTCACCACACCTAAAACACACATTCTATGGTTTCTTTGCTAAAAATGGTGGTTTTCATGAACAGGGTGGTGGTGGGAAGGGGTGGAGAGGTCTGTAGAGCCCAAAATAGCACATTTAAGACATACCATGTTTGATATCATTATCAAGTTTCCAAGCGACACCGGGCGCCCTTAAATCCCACCCGAAAAGGCAGCCAAATATTGTCGAATACACAAGAACCGATTGAGATCCAGAATCAAAATATGAAATATCAACAGGTGCACCGTCCTCATCCAAGTCTAACTGCCGAGTTGCAAAAACGGATTTTTTGTTTGCCTCGATCCTTTAAAAAGACAAGTTAATGCAAATAAAATGGCAAAAAGGGTCTTACTTAAGAACGATGATGGCTCCACTTTGGCTGGCGATGCCTAACGAAGTTTTTGCATTGCAGAGCGCCATCCCGACTAAAGGTCCGCTATGCGAGTTGTACACTTGCCTTGCCCTATTGGCGATGTTCTTCCCTTCCATTTTCCCGCAGTCCCATATTCGGACACAACCGTCATGGCTACAGCTTGCCATTATCGCATCCGGAAGAGGAACCAATCTAAACAATTTAATGAGAAGTGAAACATGAAGGTATTTCACCTTGTGACAGGTCCGGAGTGTCCATGGAGATGAGATACGAGTGCTGGTCTGAGTCGCCAGCCTGGAGGAGAAAAAGTCGGCCTCCATCCCCCTTCTCTCCATTCCCGACCTTTCAGCAACGCCCCATGAAGTATCTCCTTGTGTTTTATCAATTCCCTCAGTTCAAGGCGACACGGAGCACATCGATCTTGAACGAAATAATGAAAATGTCACATTTTAGACTTCCTTACATTGGATATAAGATTTTTCTTGAAGGCTATAATCAAAGTCATGCGACTGCGATGAGGATGGATGGTTTTGAGATTTTTCCTGCCTCATACCCGAGCTATCGACATTTCCAAACATGTGTTTCCACTCTTCATTCATGGACTCTTCACCCGTTTTTCTACAATTTTAAGTTCAAATAAACAAAAATCAAGAAATTCATTGAGGTATTCAGAGACAGAATTCAAGTGGAGACTCGACTCAAAAAGGAAATTGCGATTTCTCAGCTCGCTGTGGACCAATCGACTTGAAATTTTTAGAGCTTTTTCATATCATTTTAAAGAAAAGCTCTGACAAATTTCTAGTAGATTGGTCCACATGAAGCTGGGAAATCGTAATTACCTTTTGTGGTTGTCGTCACCCTAAAATTCTTTGAAAAATTTGAAATACCTGTTAACAGATGGATAAGACATGTCTGGCTTCACTTCTTCTCGAGCAAGATTTGAAGAATGACATGGTATTAGGAATTTGAGTTTGCCAAGTTCAAGCTTTCCATCTGAAGGTTTTTTTGTATCTTGACAATGAGAGAGGTAACGGTTTATTTTAATTAACGTGTTTGACATGAGCACGATAAGATCTTCCACGTTTTCTGTCATACCATCTGAACTCAAACGTCTAAATAACTATAAAGAATTAGATTAATAAGTGTAGTTATTTAGGTAATATTTACGTTTTTAAGGATATTGCTCTGTTGTGGTGAAGCAGGGAGTGCTGAAGGCAGAGAGACATGAGTTGTAGGTCCGCCACGTGCGTTATGCCGTTCTGCGAGCGTTTTCAGTACGAGGTTAAGTTCTGTACATTTCAGCAGCGAGTCGTAGACTGAGCGAGGTACCGGAGGTTTTAAAGCGTTCAATAAGATAACTTGCTTTTCCAACTGTATAACTTTATGCTTGAGATATGGTTCTACTTCAGACATAACTCGACACTGAACGTCGACCATGTTTAATGTTTGAGCTAAGGCACTTATGAATCCGACGACAGCCTAAAAAAACCGTCATTTTCAGTAGGGGCGGCATTCATGAGTGGTGTCTCAATTCCTTCGCTCCCTGTGGACTGATTGACTTCAAATTTGGCCAAGTTCTTCTTCATTGTGATAAGAAAATGTCCTTAAAATTTCAAGCCAATCGGTCCACAGGAAATCAAGATTTGAGTGTCCACTTGATCATACTTGTCTGATCCAAAGATTGGGATGAACTAAAAAGGGAGCAGTTTCTTCCAATAATTGGTACAAGGCACTTTTGTGTAAGAGGCTGAGTTCAGTCAATGCCGTCGTAGCGTTGATTGCTTTTCGGACCACAAATTCTTCAGAATCGGTCAAACCCTTAAAAGAAAAAAGTAATTTATTTGAAAATTTTAAGTGAAACATTACTTGTTGAAGAAGAGGGAAAAGAATGGGCGAACTATGAACGCCTATGTAAGCAGCAACGCCGACAATACAGTCAAAAAATGATCCTCGGAGATATTTGTCGTCTTTGTCATTCAAAAATGTAATCATATGCGATAACAGGATATCGTTTGCTGAAAAAATATTTAAATACATGTACAGTAGGTAAAAACAATGCTGTCTTCAGTACCTTTCTGCTTTCCAAAAAAGACGCAGAGCTTTGTAATTCCATTTTCAATGAGCATCTGTTTGACGATGTTCTGAGGATCGGTCAGCAAAGCGGAGACCATCTGCTGGACCATTTGGTGCAATGTTGCAAGTTCGCTTTCATAACTGTGAGTCGGGGCGTCATTGTGGCTCACCTGCCAGTGTTCCAAAAGGCGCAAAGCGATTTCTGCAAGCTCGGCAATATTTTCTGCGAATGCAGTCCTCACAATCACAGCTTCATCATGTGCCACCTATTCATAATATTATTATCGTTCAAAATAAAGAAGAAACGCATACCTGGGAGAGTCCAGGAAGAATGTATTCGGGAAAAACATTGGTGTCACTCGGTGGGACGACTTTGACATAAGAAAGAGCCTTAGTTAACGTATGAATCGCATGAACTCTTACTCTTGGGAAAGGATCTTGGATTAAATACATCTAAAAACATACTTAAGAATGCCCCCATAATGAATTTTTAATTACAATATAAGGAAGAATCCTGTCGAGGACAGTTTCTGCCGAAGTGTGAGCAGCTAGTTCGGCCAAAATTTCTAAGCATTGAAGCTTCGAAGTGGAAAAATGAAGTCCTCGTATGCAAGATGTGATCAGGGAAGTTGTCAAAATCAAAGCTTCACAAGCACTCGTTTTCTTCTTTTCATCTTTTTCTTCTTCCGTTTTAAGTAAACCGATTATATTGTGAATGTCCTTTTTCAGTCTGAAGAAGATCATAATAAAATCTTACAAAATAATAGAATAACTTTCTTTTCGAGAAAGTTAAAAATGAAATTACCTTTCGATTTTTTCATCTGGGGATAAAATGGTTGTTGTGTGGCAATATATTAACATGTAGGAGTGTAAAAAGGAATAGAAATATTCTGGGAAGAGTTTTCCCCTTTCTTGATCCAAGTAGACTTCAGCGGAGAGTCGTTGTGATGGATCTTTTTGTATCATTGATTCGATCAAACCTCGTACTTGAGTATCTTCAAGTTTGCAAAGGTAATTTTCAAGTGAATATTCGCCTGAGCGATAGGCCAAAAGTTGCGAAAAGTCAAAAGGAGGATGGCCGTCCGAAAACAATTCCGCAAGAGCGCATCTGAAGGAAATGAATAACAAAAATGATGGTTTGATATTCAACATACCCTGCAGAAAATATATCCATACTCGGTGTCAAATCTTCTTTTTTAATATCTTCAGTCAGCAAAAGTTGACTTCCGCTGTCCGAACCTAACGTCTTGACGAATCTACAAAAGAATACATAAAAAGACTGAAATAGCAAAATTAACCTTTCAGGTGCAATGTAACAAGTTCTTCGCCTTGATGTATCAAAAAAATACGAAAAATCAGCCGGGTTGTCTTCAGGCAAATGAGTTGGTTTAAAAGATGCAAAGTCGGTCAAAAGGACCCAATGCCATGACGTTATCACAATATTTTCGAGTTTGATATCACCATGGCAAACCTAAAAATGTTTATTAAGAGAAGAGGATTCTTTAAAGATATTTACCCCAACTTTATGACATTGGTATAAAGCGTAAAGAATTTGAAAGGCAATCCACTTTTTTTCAATAAGCGAAAGAAATGGTCTGGTAGAGATCCTGTCGTAGAGACTATACTTGACATATTCTCGCATCAAAAATCCAGCCTTGTCACTCAACTAAAAAGTCAACTTTTAGCCTAAAGAAAATAAAAAGGGGTCTTAACATCAAATGTGGGTCTAAAACTGTTAAATTGAGCTCAAAGAAGCTAAAACGGGCTCCAAAAACTTCCAATCGAGTCCTAACCATATAGGGTCTTAACATTAGGTCCAGACATCACAAACCCTCCAAACTCTGCCTAAAAGAAAGCTTTCTTTTTTATCTTCCAAAAGTTCAAGGAAAGCCGACGCAGCTAAACACCAAAATAGTGATCTAACACTTTATAGAGAAAAAAAAAAGTGACATTGTTGGGCAACCTCGTTTTAAACTTTTTCTCAGAAAATGCGGTAATATGGAATTTGGACCACTAGGATCTGAATATTATGAGAAAATATTGATCTAGGGAAATAATAGGGATGTTCAATGATTTTGACCATAATAAAAATGTGAACTAGATGAATGGGAGGTGTTGAAAACTGATGAAAATCTTACAAATGCTTTTTGAAAGGTGAGACAGTTGACAGCGGACGCGAGGTCGCTCCTGATTCGCTCGACTCTCGCCTTGTGAGTGGAGAGCGGCAAGCTCGGATCGTGTATTGCAAATACTTTGACGACGATAAGACCTTCTTGAGACTTCGCTCTTGCCACTTTGAAAAATCGCGTACTTCCAAGGCTGAAACAGTTTTTCACGTCACAACTCATAGCCATAATATTTCCACTACTTACTTCACATCGAACTGCAAATCTGAATGTTCACTCAAGTAATGTTCAACTGGAAATATTTGAGAAGGAGCGATTCCGACAAGCTGGTTTCCCATGATGTGTAATATAAGAAACTTTTAATTCTCATCACCAGAATTTAAGCCAATTTTACTCAACATAGAGCCTAGATGACAATTAAACCAAAGAAAGAAACTTTTTTAGCTGTTCATTAAAGGATTTTCTTATTTTTCTTGAAAATTGAAAGTAGAACTCTTTAGTTATTTTATTTTTTATGAAAGTAGACTTTTGCCCTTCTATTTTGTTGTGATAAGGATAACCACCGATGGAAGAAAGTATGGCGGACCATCGTGACATCATCGTTTTTAGTGACGTCATTTATATAAAAACCTTTGATAAATACCTAAAACTAGAACAGACGGGGAAAAAATAAGTATTTAGGTAAAATACAAAAATTGCATAGTTTAATGAACACTGAGAACTGTTTCGGCGTTTCAGAAATCAGAATTAAAAATATCGTGACAATAGAAAGAGAATTTTGTTTGAGTCATTATAGGAAATCCCCAAAAAATTAGGAATATCCGATATCTTGGTGAAAAAACAAAGATTTTTAATGATTATTCGGTGAGGCTCGTTTTTAAATTTCGTCCTTCAAAATGGCCTAGGACGGGACGGATCGATTCCACGAATTCCATGATCAACAAGGCGTAGGAGTCAAAGGCCTGAGACGAGTAGGGTCCCACCCTGCCAGCGCCCACCACCACCACCCCCTCAAATCAACATCCTCGCCCCTATTTAATCCTCAGGATTCCTAGTTTTGCTTTCCACTTTTTCACCTCTCGAACACCAATAAAATGCTTTTAAAACTTCAACTTTTCCTTTACCTCGTCAAAATAAAAGGCATTCAAAAACACAAGTTCCGCGATGTTTTAATTGTTTAGACATAACAAAAGTTATGTTATTCTTATTAATATTCAATTTCTTTTTAAATACTAAGCACAATAAAATGTTCGATTAGCATTTAAGGTAAGTTCTTTGTACGTTAAAATAGAACAAACATTACTAACATGGGGGGTCAGTACGGCGCAAAAGAATGCTAAACATGCATGACGTTTTGGTCTTGATGTACTACAAGGGGCAATCTCGATTCAACTATGCATATGGTTCAAATTTGGTAAAGATCGGGGGTTTTCAAGCAAAATCTCCTTTATTGGGGAAGTAGGAAAACTAGCGTGTTCTTAGGCCCGACCTCCTAAGGGTCTACCCTGTATATGGTGCAAATTCAGTGATTTTCTAGCAAAATCTCCTTTATTGGGGGAGCCAGAACACTGTTCCTAGCCCGGCCTCTTAAGAACCTACTCTGTATATGGTGAAAATTTGGTGAAAATTGGTGGTTTTCTACCAAAATATCCTTTTTTGGAGAGGTGGAATGCTGCCACGTTCCTAGCCCAAACCTCTTAAGACCCTACCTTTTATTAACTATACTACGTACTTGTTTCAAATTATTTTACAATCATAATGAATGACAATTTGACTGGAATTTTTGCGTTTCACTATGTCATACATCAAGGTTCAAGCTTATTGGTAGATTTTTACATTTTTTGATTTTTCAGTGACATGTCCGGAGGCGAAAGAAAGAAACGTATCGCACGCGGTACTGGTTGGGAAGAGGCTGGCGGTGAGTTTTACCAGGAGAGTTATCCTGGCGGCGAAATCGACTTGGAAGCACTCCCTCGAGACCCACATTATTTTGCGACTTTGCTTCCCAGCAAACAGAACCGAGCAGGTATTTTCAAAAAGGAGGTAATTTTGATACGATTTCTGTTTTCAGCAACGACAAGGAAGCCTCAAAGGGTCGACCCGAAAGCGACATTTAAACGGAGAACCTCGACTCGCTCACGTCATTACAATACGATGGGGCAGAATACGATACCCAACGATATCCATGTGGCCATGATGCCCGATTTGTCCGGTGAGTTTTCCTTAATAAGTCCAGTCAATCTACGCCAGAAAAAAGCAAATATTTGAAAGAAAAAAGTTCCTATTTTGTTTCTCTGCGGGAATAGTATTAAATTTCTCAACAACTCTTTCGAAGTAAACTTTTTGACTAGATGCGTTTTTTTGTCGCTTCGTAGCTCAGACACGTTTGGTCCTACAAAAAATCTGTTTTCTTCAAAATTGTAGGAAATTCAATAAGCTTTAATTTTGTGCTTAAACATTTTTCGTCTACGACCTACAGTTTTCGAGATATTTGCAAAAAACAGAAAAAATTCGCCTTGAAACCTCTCTTGAGGCCAAGCTGCACGGTTTCAGTTCGTGACTTTTTTTGTTTATCAGGGCACCAAACCCTACACATTTCCGCATGGAAACAAAATACCTTCTTTTTTCCGCCCCTAGGCGTAGATTGACTGAACTAAAACAATAAATTAATACCTAATGTATTAATTTTTAAAGAAAATCTTGCAAACGAGGAAACAACATGGGAAGAAATGATGCTTATAAAAGCGATGCCTGTTTCGATGGCGCAGAAAAAAGAAATAAAAGCCAAACTTTTAGTATGTTCAAAACAAAATCGCTTTCAAAATAAATTATCCAATTTTCCAGAGTGCGGACACATTTAGACTTCAAGGTTTGAAGCAATTTAAATGGAGGAGAAGGAAATTTTGGGAGTATCTTAAAATAAAGAAGAAAGAATACTACAAAGCGATCCAATTGTGGAGGAAGTGTTTGAGAGTGATAGAAGGAAACTTTGGGACTGGAGTAGTCGCGTTTTTCTTTTTTATAAAATGGCTCATGTTTTTAAATTTGACCATAACTGTAATAATCGTTTGCTTTGTGGTCGTTCCAACGTTGTTAATGAAAGAAGGCGATGAGGATCCTTGCTTGCCGAGCAACGGGACGACATCAGTCGCTTGCTGCTCTCAGCTGTATTTAAGCAACAGAACAGAATTCGAGGTGGATCCTTATTCTATGGTCCAGGGTACAGGCTGGTTAGCCAGCTCATACATGTTTTATGGAATCTACTCAAATTCAATACTAGAAGATACATTATTAAATTATAATTTGCCGATAGCTTACATTGCCACAGCACTAGGATACCTTCTGCTAAGCCTCTTTGCCATTTTACGAGCCGCTGTGCATGGTTTTAAAGAGCGCCTCATCGAAAGTGACGGACAGTACTATCGGTACTGCAACATGATTTTTTCTGGATGGGATTTTTGTATTTACAACGAAAAATCGGCAAATATTAAACACAAAGCACTTTATTATGAAATAAAAGATAGTTTAGAGTGCGAGAGGAAAGAAGACGATAAGAAACACAGAAGTCGAGATGAATATTGTCGTTTAATATTTACACGAGTAATCATAAATATGATCATTTTTGTGATTTTAATTGCTTCCGGATCTTTGATTTTTTTTACGTTTCAATTTTCATTGAAAGAACTTGAATTGCAAGGTGACAATCAAACTGAGTATTACAGGCTACTGTTAGAATTCACGCCGTCGCTTTGTATAGTAGGTTTGAACCTAATTATACCGAATATACTTAACTATCTTGTCTCGCTTGAAAATTATTCACCGATTTTTGTAGTTCGGATTACATTGTTCAGAACCATTCTGTTACGGTTGTCCTCCTTAGGTGTGCTTCTAGCATCATTTTATTCTTTGGTTAAATGCCGAGTAGGAACAGAAGAAGCTTGCGCGAGTAGTTATTGTCGGACGCCTCTTTGCTGGGAGACATACGTAGGGCAACAGCTTTACAAGTTGTTGATTTTAGACATTGTCTCGAATGCTGCTGTTACGTTTCTGATTAACTTTCCAAGAATGTTGTTTGCAAAACATGTCAAATGTAAGCTTGCTCGAATCTTGGGAGCTCAAGAATTTGAACTGCCTAAGCACGTTTTGGACGTTGTTTATAGCCAAACGCTTGTTTGGTTCGGTAGCTTCTATGCTCCTTTGTTGCCTGCTTTGGCGACAGTATTGTTCTTTTTGGTTTTTTATATTAAAAAATTCGCTTGTTTGGTCAACTCGTCTCCTTCAACTACGATATACAGGGCTTCACGATCCAATTCAATGTTTATGTCGGTCCTTCTGGTATGCTTCACCGTCGCTGTCATTCCTTGGGCATTCACGATGAGCGAAATTGAGCCTTCGAGGTCGTGCGGACCATTCCGAGGAAGGCCGACGGTCTGGTCGCTTATCCAAGAAACTTATCAAGAATTCCCTTGGTGGTTAAAACAAACATTTGAGGCATTAAACTCCACATATTTTTTCCTACCGACTTTATTTGTTTTATCATTCGCCCTTTATTACTACTACATTATCGCAAATGCGAACAAACAGATGGTCGCAGTTCTTAAAAAGCAGTTAGTTCTAGAAGGGCATGACAAACAGTTTCTTTTAAATCGCCTAAGCGCATTCATAAAGCAACATCAAGAAAGACACAAAGCGGCAAGATCAATCGATCCACCTATTAATTCTACATAGATAGAACGGGTGCTCTAGAATTTCCATAGGAAGGACACCCTGTAGGTTATAGCAAAAATTGACAACAAAGGGATCTCCTATTGGTTTTTATTGTTTAAAAAAGTGACAATTCAACACAATCTTCATCTGCAATACTATTTACAAAAATCTAATGAAATAAAATAAAATATATGCCAATAGTGATTAAAGAAAGAATCTTTGATGTCAAAATATATTTTTAAATTCACTCAATTTAGATAAATCGACCAAAGACTAGACACCCCGCTGCAGTCCTAGCGTAGACTTTTGCCAACTACTTTTCATTGAAACAAAGGTTGTCTATTTTTTTTCGTCTTTCAAAAAAATGTAAATAAAATGTATTTAAAAATGACTTTATTGTTGTGATATCATCTAATTAGATGCAAAAGAAACTTTTTTTTTTTAAACATCTAGACGAAATTGTATACTATTTTATTAAGAAAACGGTTGTGAAATTTAGTGTGTCTAACATGCATGTTTTATGAATGAAAAACGCTTTTTAAAAGTTGCTTTGTAATTAAACGCTAATTTGTATCGATACCTGCCATTTTTTAATCAAATTTCGTTGGAAAAGTGCACAATATGTATATTTTTATAAGGTTTTATGCTAAAATTTTAATAATGAACTATTCATTAAGAAAAGAAAATTTTAAACCTTTTTAAATAAAATTTCAAGATTAGTTCGCATGCCGACAGTTTAACTGCTATTCAGGAAAATGTCTGAATGTAAAATTGTAAAGACTTGAGATTTATTTGTGCCAAGATCAATCTTTTATGGTCAATGTTTGTTGTATTGTGATTATCTTCTGATTTATAAGTAATTGTTTTTTACTATTTTGTTACGTCCTCAAGTTTGTATTAAGTGTATTGTTTGTAATTATATATTGATATTCTAGTCATTAATCTCTTTAAGCTTAAGATTTTCAAGTATGTGAACAAAAAAACGACTTTTTTTCTTGTTAATTTTATAATTAAAAAAAAAAAAACAGTAGAAACATCACTTTTAGTATTTGTTACTCCACAGGATCATGAATCTAAAAACG
Organism: Orius laevigatus; assembly: GCA_018703685.1. NCBI lineage: Eukaryota > Metazoa > Arthropoda > Insecta > Hemiptera > Anthocoridae > Orius > Orius laevigatus. The sequence continues at coordinate 100,779 of JAGWEN010000136.1, read as the reverse complement.
AATGCAAAATGATATTATTAGAGGATAATATAAGAATATGGATATCATATGGATATGGAATATCAATAAAATAAGAAAACAAAAAAGGGGACCTCTCAGCTAGGGTGACTGGAACAAGTTTTTGTATTGAATAGTTGTTGAAAAGGAATCAAAATCTAGCAGAAATTCAGAAATCTTTCTTGTCAAAAATTATCTATAATCTGGCTGAAAAGGGTCTTATCTTGTGGTAAAAAGGTTTAAAATCTGTCTGTACAGGCCTTTTCCGGTTGAAAAAGGTCCAAAATCTGGCTTGAAGACTTATCATGTGTATTGAGTAAAACTTTTAGAAAGAAATGAGTAAAATCAAGGCACATTTGGCTACCCTACTCTGAGGTGTAGTAGATTAGAGGTAGGTTGGATAGCGGACCCAATATGAGAAGAAATTTTGTTCCGATACTCTCCTGACAGCTCCTGGACCCTCAAAAGACAAAAGGACAACAAAAAAACTGGGCGAATATGGGAATCGTTTCAGAGTTAAGGGACTTTTAATCATACATACCGAAGACGAGATATCAAACCAGTCCATAGCGTTTATCATAGGGTCAGCTTTGGAAGGCAGCTTGTTCCAATTCCAATAAGACAATTCCTTGAAAGACCCAACAGCGTGGTAATTCTTGGCGTTTTGGGTTTCGTCTTTATTTACGTTAAAAACGAACCCTTTGTAACCATCGGGGAGCTTAACAGTTGTTCCGTTTAATGGATATCCTCTAAAAGATGCCACAAGTTCTAAACAAACAAATTTCATAATTTGCAGACTCATGGAATGTGAATACCTGTATCTGATTCTTTCCTTATCCTAAAATATGATTTGAGATTTATTTGATCCATGTTTGCGTGTATTTTACACGGCATACTTTGGACTGTAACTTCTTCTGCATCTTGGACGTGTTTTAACCGGGTACCCATGGCTAAATTGTTGCTCGATGTTAATTGAACTTTCAGGGAAACTGGGAAAATCAACAGATGTAAACTGTAAACGATATTTGATGCTGGAATTCTGGGTTTTGTGTTATCACCTCTACGAGCACATCTTATCTTATATTTACTTTATTTTCGCGCTTAAAAATCATTAATCGAGTTTTAAATAAGTCTGTGATGTTCGATGTCTGTGATCGATGGTGTGTTCGAGGAATTTTTTAAATTAGGTACATATTATATAGAATTATAAAAATTCCTCATCAAAATTGGTTAAATTTTACCTTGATTGCCTAGATTTTAACGTTGGAGATTGTCGTTTAGTTTTAGGTTGGCAGCACTGACAAGAAGAGTTTTGGCGGGACAGATTTGCATCATAACTCTCATTGTGCATTTCGAGAAAAAGTTTAACGAGATTATTATGTATTATCATTTGATTTATTCCCTATGGGCTATGAGTCTATGACTATTATGACTACTAAGGTAAGGAGGGTTGCCTACCAGATAGGTAAAATTTACGGATCCGGAAAATTCTCATACATACCTTCCCCCCCCCCCCCGAATCCCTCGCGAATCATAATTTTAAAAAATGCTTAAAATGAGCTCCTCTGTTCAAAAAGAATTAAAAATCATGCTAAAAGAGGCCATTTTGTGGTCAACGAACTAAATATGTATGTATACATAGATATAAAGGGCTTCTCAAGTCCAAAAATGATCAAAAATCAAGCTAAATTACTATGACTATTACTATTATGCACTATAAAAGTATTGGTCCTGGTTAACTTTCTCAAAGAGAAGTTATTGTAATACCGTCGGATTCGGGTTTTTGGGGAAGGGTCTTCCAGACCCCCTAGGGTCAAACTGACTTTTGATCTTTGTCGGACATGACTTTGTCTGTGGTGCCGGCCGTCCGGCTTGCTTCTTCAGCACATATTTTATTATTAATCTATTTTATCATATGTTTTCTCTACACTTCATCCTTACCGGGGGGGGGGACACTGGTCAAAACATCAAATCTAGGTGGACATTGGGTCAAAATTCGAAGTCAAAAAATCAATGAAATTACTATTAAACATTGTTTGATAACCATTGAAGTATTAGGAAATGGTCTTAAAATAATATTTAACTCGTTAGGACCCTCTGAAAAAATCCTTTATAATCAGTGTTCACGCTCTGCCGTTTTTGCTATCTCAACAAAGATTTAGAATTAGAGTACAATAATGAATTTTTTTCCAAATACATATCTCTATTGGTAATTGATTTTTGTGGCCATTTATAGTTCATTGATTGGCCATTAATAGGCCATGTCTACCTAGATTTGATGTTTGGACCAGTGTGGGGGGGGGGATTGTTCGATGTCCTGTTTTCCCTTGGGGAAAGGGACAATTTATCAGCATGGACGACGACGCATTTCCGATGAGGAAGTTGGACCCGGTATATCAAATCAGATACCCTCTTCAAAACATATGATATGATAAAATAGATTAATAATAAAATAGACTTGCTTCTTCTGCACATATTATTTTATTATTGATCTATTTTATCATATGTTTTCTCCACACTATTTTATCGTAAAGGGGAAAAAAAATCTGGTAAAAATGACACCTAAGTGTCCAAAAAGGATTAAAATCGGTTGACTCAGAGCTAAGGGGGAAGGCTTCTTGTCGTAAAGGACCAAAATCTAGATAATAGGGCCCACAGGTATCTTCCAAAAAAGATCACAAAACAAAAATCAAGCTAAAAAGGGCCCTATACAAATGTGGTTAAATAATAGTATCTTGTTAAAAGGGCCTCTCCTGCTCCGAAAAGATAAAAAAAAAAAAAAAAATCAACCTTTTTAGACTTAAAGGAAGATGTTAGAAGGGTCCCTAGTGCCCAAAAAAATTATCAAAAATCCAAGCTAACAAGCTCCTTTTCGTCTTGAAGGAACAATATCTAGTTAAAAGTGCTTTAGTTTGTGATAAAGGAATAGTACTTATCTTGTTAAATTGGCCGAAGGAAGGAAATCTATGCTGGCATAGATCCTGGGATGAACAATCCTACAATCTACCAGGGTTTTCAGGGGCAGTTATACTAAATAGGCAGGTAGCGAAGCATTGCTGGCCGAGTATTGGTTTCTATTTTAAAGACTTGGTTTAGTGAAGGACTAACATAGTTTGGACGTTCAGTTTTTCAGGACTGGAGGACTTCTTTAAAATGCTCACTATCAAGCATTCTTTTGACTATAAATCCGAGTGTTTTGCTAATTGTGATTGTGGCACTTAATCAAAAAGCCCTTTTGTTTTGTTCCGACGGATGTTTGGACTGTTAAAAAAGGGAAACAAACAAACGATTTATTTTCCCCCGAAAACGATTGATGAAATCATCCAGTCTAAAGTTTGTGGGGCAATTAAAAGTGACGTGTACGTATTTTCGGAAGGGAGCCAAAACGTCAAATATAGTACCCTCCATTCCTTGGTGCCAGGGTCTGCGGGGGGCGGTCGACGAATTGTAAAAAGCCTACTGACTTCGTTCCCCTGTTTTCGTTTGTTGATCCATTTCTAGCGACTCTCGGCCCTCGAGGGTTCCCTCTCCGATGAATCTCACACTCGCAGTCTCAACTCGTATAGCATGTGAATAGGATGGCGTTCAATTATTTTTATAATCAAATTTCCGACACGGTCGGAGACGGCATCCGTGGTGGCGTTTATCCGAACATAAGCCAATTTACTAACATTCCTGGATTTGGACCTATCTCTGGTTTTGGGTATGCATCTTTCGTTTACTCGTTTTCTATGTAGGAAAAGGCCCATCTCCCGATCTTTTATTTTGGACACGATGGGCCCTTTATAACCAATTTCGTTAATTTACTTCAATTATGGGCCTTTACGACAAAAAGGGCCCTTTATAGCTTGATTTTTGATTTTTTTTGGGCACTAGGGGCCCTTTTAACTAGATACTACACTATTCCTTTAGAACAAAATATAGGTCCCTTTTTACCTTGACGTTTGACCCTTTTTTGATACTAGAGGCTCTTTAAACTAGATTTTGTTCCTTTTTGGAGAAAAAGGGCCCATGTCAGTTTGGACTTTTATTTATTTATTTATTGTTTTAACACTAGGGTATCTTTTAACAAGATGCTATTTCTTTTGCGACAAATAGGGCCCTTTTTAGCTTGATTTAAAAAAAAAAAAAAAAAAAAAAAAAAAAAAAAAACCATTTTAAGATTGAAATTTGATCCTTGGATAGGAGAGGCCCTTTACATCTAGATTACGTTAGACAGCGACAAAAGGGCCTCTTTTAGCTTGATTTTTGATATTTTTGAACTGGAGAAAATGTTAAGTAGTTATATTATTAGCCTATTTGCCACTGGAATCACAGTGCACTGTTAAAAATTGAAAGGTAAACAATCTCCAAAATGTGTTGTTTTACTCATTTATCCAGGATTTGAATTGAAAAATTCTGTGTTGTAGAGCTTATTTTCCTCATAAAACTATTTTGTTCTCAGAAAACCTTTCAAGACGAGCCCTCCTCAGCCTCCTCCGAGGAACCCTAATTTGAGGGGCTCATACAAATTTTCGAACCGCGTCCTTCAAGGAGACCACAACAACTTTGATCCGTCAAGATCTACATTTCGGGTAAATACCTAGAGCTACAACAGAAAATTAAATTTAAAAATTAAAGATTTTAATTATGACAATTCGCCTGAAAATAACGTTTGGGCGTGGCTCTGTAGCATTGTGAATAACGTGCAATATGTACGGAAAGACCTAATCATATTTTACTATCTTAACGACCATTTCCCCCGCAATTTAATTTGATAAGTTAGTGTATTTGGATACTACAATATATAAAAGGAATTTTTCTCAGTTTTCACCCATTATTACAATGAAAGTCGTTTGTGATCTGCAAAGCGAGTTACCTACACCTAAATTCGCACTTATTGCAAACTCACTCTTCCCCAGCTTTTAACTAGCTCTGAGATTATTAGGCATTTTTACATTTTATAACTTTGAATGTATGAGGTTTGATGGTTCTTGTTTAGAATATTTTGGAAATAGGTTTCTGGGTAGGTTTTTTTTTCTTTGCCTAATCGGTTAGTACTCTGTTTCCTGTGCAACATGCGTTATTTATAAATTTCTCTAGAATTTCCTTACCTTTCATTCTCCTCTATTTATAAACCGTACATAATGATTTTTATTTTTTTTTTTCTGAATTTACATTGATTCAAAACTTTGAAAGAACGTCTTATTCGGAATATTGTTTTTATTGGGAATAAATAAACGTAGCATGTATTCTTTGATGTAAAAAGTAGCGAAGAATACTCGACAAAAGTTTGAATTTTTAAAAATACACTCGGAATGAGGATAATGGATACAGAATAGGGTTAGCGATTGTCATCAAGACGTCGCGTCGGTTGTTCAGTTCCTTTGTGTGAATTGAAATTTTATTCAAATTTGTTGTGAATCGCTATTCAATCAAATATTTCATTAATTTACACGATTAATTCACTAAATATAGATTTTTTATTTTTATTTTATAGTTAATTCAGATTTTTAAGTACCTAGTGAAGTAATATTTCTATTGCATTTTTGCCTTTTAAGTTTTAGCGAGTTTTTGCTTATCATTTCTCATCAATCATCATAGATCCCTTCTCGTTTCTTTGTAGTTTGTAAAGAGTCTAGTAATTTTTCAAAAAATCTTAAAATGATCGAAAACGGTGATGATTAACGTTGTTTTATTTTTATAAATATCCGCCTCCGAGACACGTGTGCCCCATATGTCAACTTGTCTTGTTTTAGTTGGCTTTTAAGAGTTAAAAATTTGCCTGTGACGATGCAATTAAATTTTGAACAATTAATTCTTTGTTCAAAGCCTGGGCTAGAGAAAGCTGTATAGTATACATTCCATTTCAAAACGTTTAAACTTCTTCTGATAATACAAGCACTAGCAATGCAACTAGCATCCCTAACCAGTTCCTATATACATACTGAGCAAAGATTACTGAGGGCAGGTTCCCGCTGATGGCCGCGAAGGTTTACGACAGAAGCATCTTACCATTTTTTGGATGGCCGTAAAGGAAACCCGACACACTTTCCGACAGACCGTTTACTGGCTAGCAAGTATGCCATAGATATGAAATTTTATATAAAAGAGGGCTGTATACAAGGAATAAAAGAATTGGGAATCCTAATCCTTTTATTTAGGATAACGCTTTGCAAGCTCTCTCGCTGTTCAGATTTTTAATAAATTAGGTACCTAATTTTTTTTTTTTTTTTACAAACACACTACCTAGGGAACCTTTGTGGCCGTGGGCCAACCTTTCAGTAGTTTCAGTAGAAGCAGTATCTTCCAGTTTAAAAAACCAGAACTGTCAACTGCTTATTATTTTCGGTCTTTTTACTTCCTCCCAAAAAGAGAATCAACTCCTTTCCATTGTTACAGAGGAAAAAAAAAAAAAAAAAAAAAAAAAAAAAAGGAGCCCCTGTTCGCTCAGTAGTTAAGAGGAGGATGTGTTTTGGGGATTGCTTTTGGACTTATAGTTTGGGAGAGGGGTGCTGTATTTTGAGAAAATAGTCAGGGAAGCTCCAAACAGGTATGAACAACTGAAAATCTGAAAATACGAATTTGCTAATTACATAATATGTAATTAAAACTTCACGATAATCTGATGCACAATTTACAATTATTATCAAAACTCATTTTTAAGCTCTCAAGGACCGAAATGTGGTTGAATGAAGGTCGTTCATCGTGTTTCGTTTACTTCTTGAGTACCAATAATTCATTTTATCCAAGCCAGATTTGATGTCAAGATTTTTCAAAAAATAAATTGTGAAAATCTCAAAAATTTTATTATTATTGTGTAATGTGTACAAATATCGAGAGAGCTCCCAGCCTCAACTGACAGAGGCAATCGACCTCAGTCCTCAACTGACAATAGACACCCACTTCATAAATTGGGGGAAGCAAAATTTTCATACGTACTTCCTATGAAAAATAGTCTCTACTAGGTAGGTAGGTACATTATTCTTCATTCTAAAGAGTAATGCATTTTATAGCGTTTAAAAGTAGGTAATGAACAGTTAAAGTTAAAATTAATAATACATATTCATGGTTTTTGTTTTTTTCCACTAAAAAGATTATTACCTACCTAAACGTTTTTATGATTTTGAAATCTTGGAAAGATTTCTGTCAAGCGGATAATAATTTATTAATATTATACAACTTAAGTCCTTCCAAGAAAAATAACACTGTGTGGCACGATTTCTTAAAAAATTTTTCGTCTGGTGAGATGGAAATTTTTCATCACTTTGGATCAAAAAAGAGAGAAATATGACGTTTATATCGACTAATATCCAAGAACGCCCTGATCACGAATATATAGGCCCCTCTGCCCGGAGCCTTTGACGCACCGACCGCAATAGCTTCTTATTATTTTTGAGTCCGCTAAAAAAAATATATATAGCGACCAATTTTCGCGGCAACTTTTGGGAAGTGTGGGGTTGCGAAAAGGTTTTCTGTATGTAAGTGGTATGGGGAAAAGAATTTTTGAACAAGATTTTTTTTGATATTTAACTTACGGAATTTTATTTCGAAAGTTTGTTTTTGTTTTTAAAATTTTCAGGATTTTCCCTTATCGTGGATTTTGATAAGCGGTCCCCTGTTTTTTTTTTATCCGTTTTACTTCCCTTCCAGTTTCGAGGCCACGCGTTCGAACCGGCCGAAAAATGACATTCGAAACGCCGAGTCAGTCATACACGGCACTTCGGTCGCCTCTGGCCGGATTATCCTTTTTCGCGTCGACGAAAGCCGTTTGATTCGGTTCGATTGTTCTATTATGAATGGCGAGCACAAAAATGGTTGGCTGGCACTGGCCAAAGAAGATCCTCACCGATTGTCACTAGCCGCCGAATTGCAGGTCGTGCTTTATTTTTATTTTTACTTTCTCTAAGAGAAGTTATTCGAAAATCTACCTATTGCAATTTTTAAATTATCATTATTTTCATTATGTATCTATCTTTCTCTTGCTGTAATAATTATCAATTAAAATAAGGTAATTTTTATTATAATTTTTTTTTTTTCTCTTTTGCTATGACTTGAATTTCCCACATTATCGTGACGTGTCTCATTCAAAAATTTTAGGAGGTAAATACACACTGATGACTGAATGTATGCATTCTATTCAGACATTCTTTATGCCTAATTTTCTTTTGTATCTTTGTGGCTAAAAATTGCTGTTTTCTTGGGTATTACCATATTATTCTTGTGTATACCTGTAAAAGTCGAAACTAAAGTAGGATATTTCGGGGTTTTGCTTGGCGGGGCGGAATATTAAGAACCTGAAAGATAACATGGTTTTTATGAGGCGCTTTATAGAAAAGAAAGAAAAAATCTCAAAAACAAGACGCCCTTGTCGTGATTTGGACGAGTTGGATTTCTTAAGGTCATCTTAATAAATGCTTAAGACTTAAGTAGGCACCTGAAGATAATTAAGACCTCTCAAGTCTTTTTTAAAACTTAGAAAAAACTGATAGTTATCTATCTACTATTCTTATGGTTGGTGCATTATTTAAAAGAAATCCGCTAAAATAATATGTCCCTATTTAAACTAATGTGATTGTGTAACAGAACTAATATTCATAGTTCGCAGGACAAGGACATAACTATTATAATTCTATAAGAAACTCATGCTGTTATTAGAGTGACGTAGCCTAAATATTACTTTTGAACTTTTATTTTTCATCCTCTTGTGTCGTTTGACGCCTGAAGGTTTTTATTGTTTGAATAACTTTTAGGTACTCTTAGCGCGTTTCCAGGCTTTTCTCGGCTTTTTTCTTTCTTTCAAATGTCAATGTCAATTTGAAAAGAAAAGGTAAAAATGGAAGATATTAGAAATGATAATAAGTATAATCAATATTTGGAGCCCAATCTATCCCTATCAGCCTATCCCCTCCCTAGAGGATTGGACAGGAGGAGTTGGTTCAAAAATAGTGTTTTTCTCTCAAACCTCCCGATAGGGCTTTTTTTCCTAGGTTCCTAGGCTCTCTTCTTAGAAAAGACTGAAATTGATAGATTTTTGCAAAGCCACCCGTCTTGGCGCCAAAAAACGAACTATTACTGCATTTTTTCTTCCTTGATCTCATAATTGAAGGGTGTTAAAAGTTTTTATTTTGAAAAAGTTCAATCACCTACCCCTGGTTATGAGGTTAAACCGCAAGTGATGTCCACTTTGCAATTTGGACTTCCAATTCGCTCCTCCGGGGACGACCAACAGCTGAAGCTGAAGATGTCATTTGCGGTTTGCCAAATTTGGAATTTGCCCTTTATTGGGCCTAGTTTTGGAAATAAATACGATGCATGTGTAGGTTCAAAAAATGACATGTCCGTCCGCTGTATTGAATTTAAAGGTGTTACCTTCATTTTTTTTTCTTCATAAACGTATAAACAAAACACGCTTAAAAATTTACAAAAATTTAAAAAAAAATTGCTTGCATGGTTGTCTTATCAGATACATTCATCAACCTTCATCATTAAAAGAGGATTAATGTAATTAGTATTTTTATTTTAAATGAAAATGAATGGGCTTATAGGTCCAGGAACAACTCATACTTTTTTGGTCAGGATCAAAAATTTATTTACTCCAGTTTTGGACGTTTTGGACCTTCTCTTAGAAAAATGATTTCATATTTTGGCTTTGAAGGTATGTACAGTAAATAGTAATTGAGTGATAAAATATTTTTATCCAGTAATTGACTTCAGAATCGTGTTCCTCACACCAAAAAACAGTGGGAACCACATTTTGGGACAAATAAATTAAATTTTTTCCTTTCTTTTTTTCGTAAGTAATAAAATTTATCGTCAGTTTCTCAGCGGTTTTAAGATTATGGTGGAATACGATAGTACGTGGGTCCCCAACCTTCCTAGTGTACACCTCATCATTTGTGGAAAATGAAAAATCTACATATTGTTGGTACCTACTTCTATTTCATAAAACCGAGCACTATTGGTTTTGTCGTTCTAAAGGCTGGTGGACGCTCCGTTTTGCACAACGTTTTGTCTTCACAGACGGAGTGAAAAGGTTGGAAAACAGGAAAAAAGTGCAGCCATATTATCTGTGTATGTATTTCGCTCAGTTTTGTCGGATTCCTCAATGGAGGAGGTTCTCAAGTAGGTGCCAAATTAAAACTGAGCAACAAAATGAAGAATAAAATGATGCAACCGTCTACACGCTCCGACTCGTCTGTGCAGATTTCAGAAATCTGTGCTCTTGGGCTCAGTGTTCAATCGAACTGAAAAAAAAAAAAAAAAAAAAAAAAAAAAAAAAAAAAAAAAAAAAAAGAGAGAAGAGAACTTGGAGTCTTTGCTCCGATGGCTTCTAAACTGCAGTTTTCCAAAATTTTATCGGAAACGTTTTATCAATTATCTGGTGTTGAACTGTTCAGACAAAACGTTGTGCAAAACGGAGCGTCTAGACCGGCCTTAAGTTAAAGACGACCCCAACAGATAGCGTTCGATGTGAAATCCCATCGTCGTGCACGTCCATTGTTTATACTCCGCCGGTATTTTGAAGAAGGGGGAGGACCGAGTTCATGAAAGAAGGAATTTCAATCCAGTCTCACTTCGAGCGTAAACGTTCCTCCTTGTGGATTATCTATGATCAAAACAGTGTAAAGAGAACCTTTTGTGCAATAAAATGGGCGAAAGCATTTTCGGCCAGTCAATCGTCAACGGGATCGGCGAGGCCCTCAAAGACCTCGCATCAGGAAATTTGACTCCCGATTCATTTATTAGAGCAGCTTCCAAATTCAAAAAAACATTACCACCAAGATCCAACACTATCAAAGTGGTCTGTATATCCCAATTTTATCCATCGACAATCTATTTATAAGCCAACTGTGTATTTTAATTTTGCTTTTTTTTTTAAAACTAGTACCTACCCAGTAGTAATGAATCTAATGGATTGTTTTACACATATTTGTTTTCTATTTAATTTGCTTATAATCATGATTGCTATTTACCTTTGCCTTCTGGTCATTTTTAGCTGTTTTTTATTTAGAGTTTCTAAACCTGTCGAGTACCTATTATGTAAAAACCCTTACCTCGCCTTGTCTGCTTGCTAATTTTGAATGACTCAGAAAATGTATTTTATATTTATAAATCTTGGTAAATTCGTAATGCCCTGACATAATCCAATAAGAATCCATTGGTTTCAATATAGGTTTAGTTCCTTCAATTAATTATTTGCAATTTTTTTTAATCTTAAAAAGTACTCTAGAACTCATATTAAAGTACGTAAACGTTGGATGACCTTGATGGCATCTTTTAAAGGACCCGGTATCGAAGCGTCATTTTTTAAAATAAAATACAACGTACTATGTTGGGGGGTTAAACATTAGAAACTTGTGTGACATTTTTGAAAAACGAGAGTAAACGTTGAGCAACAAGTGGGACGGAATAATAATGGGAAAGTTCAATGGGCTTGTCGGAACCTAAATGTCTATTTTATTGTTTGTTGCTTCAAAAAAGAATGAAATAAAATAAGTTCATAAATTACGTAGTTTATCTAGGAAGTGCATTCAGTGCCAGCTAATTTTCTTTTTTATCGCTTGTCACTTGTCAGGTGTCAAGTTCCGAGAAAACAGCTTCATCATCAATTTCAGGCTTTAATTTACTGATGATTGTGTGAGTAGTGATCAAGAATATATAGTATGTACTTTAAAGACCTCAAATTTAAAAATTTTTGAAAAAGTTATTTTCTTATCGGGTAATGAATTGCTCTATATAGTATAAGAAAGGAAATACAAGGATAAGAAGGATACAGGAATAGGATATACGCAATTGCAACAATTCATCGTAACAGCAACAATTCTTCTCATATTTTAATTCGACAAAAGATCAACGACCCAGGGGGGCTTTTAAGGTTCTCACTTCTCCCCTTAGCACCCTTCCCCTTTTGACATTTAATTTTACTATGGACTACGTAACGGTTTTATCATTCTTTCTCTATCCTTTTTAAATTTGTATGCCTTCTTATTGGCGATGTTGATTTTTTGTTACTTAACTTTAGGGGAAAAAAGCGTTTTTTTAAAAACTATTCAAGGTTGACCGAATCTAACTCTGCATTCCGCATGAGTTTTGACTCCCAAGGTCAGCGGGGCCTTTCTCTCTCCCTCAAATGTACCGGCGAGATGAGTTCACCCGTTTGAAATCCCCGACGTAAACACCAAAACATCGGGATTTAAATTTTTAAATCCGTCGTTTTAATTAAGGTTTTTAAACTTACACTTGGTTCATTTTTAAAGTATGATACCTATCTTCTATTCTTTACATTTTTCTCTTTGAACTGGTCATGTATAAATCATCGACTTTTTTGTTTAGTTTACCACAGTTTTCTTTGTGACTCATTGTCAAAATGTCATTTCAGTGTCAATATTGTTAAACGCTTATCTCCTTTTCATTTTTATTACCTACTTGTTGGTAAACCTTGCCAATTGAGTAATTTTTTTTTTTGTTCTCATGATATTGAAAAAATGCAGTGTGGAATGACTGCTAATTAGCTTGAGAACGCCCCTCTTCCCTATGGCCACGAGTTGAAGATTACCGTTCACCGCATCCGGCCAAACGTAACACATTTACATACTCAAGTTATGAGTTTTGAGTTATGCCTGGTGTGTTCATGCCCTAATTTTGGAGGACCTCATTTTGAATTTATCCATCAACACAGCACCTTTTAAGTTTTAAAATTGAAGAACCCATATTTTCACTAGATAGTGGGCGTAGTATGATTTTGGCAAATTAATTTGTTTGTGCGTGGGGCAGGGACGCGTAAATTTCAGGTGAATGACCTAAAGTAATACGTCACCTCATTGTAAACTACGCTTTTGATCCAATAATAGGCTCCAGATCTCGTGTCATCACCATCACCATCCATCACAATTCACCCAAGAAATTGCTCTTCTAGCTGTTGTGCTCTTCTTGTCGATGGCCACACTAGCAAACATGTTTTCAACTTTTTTTGTTCGCTACACGCTATAAATGAAGTACATAGTGCATAATAGCAAAAAATAAAAAAAAAAATATCGAAATTTTAACACCTTAGACATAGCCTTTAAAAAAAGAACTACACATATGGATACAATTTGTAAGGCCAGGTCAATAATCCTACCAAACCCGTCGACCAATATTCTCAACTCCGCAGCCTTCCTCAACTCTTCCAGCCATGTCGCCCCCTCTCCCTTGCATACTTCCGATTGTTTCTCCCCAATGCCCCCTGTTAATGACGAGGTATTAATTGAGTCGTTGTCAGTCTCCAACCAGTCGTTGATCCCGTCCACCCCTAACTCTGGCTCTCATCTTTTTTTAGTCAACTCGCCCCACCCCGCCCCCCAAACTTAAGAAATTATATTAATAGCGCAAGTTGTCCCATCTCAGCCTTTCGTCCCACCAATATCCCTAACTGTCCAGCACCACTACCCAATCCCGTAAAGGACCCTCCTCCTCATGTGCTAAACACTACCCACGACGACCCCCTTGAATCTTCTACCTCCATTTCTAATTTCGTCCCAACCTTGTCCATCCAAAACGCTACTAGCTCGCCCAACGTAAAATCACCCACTTTTAACATAATTTTTTGGAACTCCCACGGGTTCAACAATTTAAGCCTAGCAGCCGATTCCCTACGCGAATCTAACTTCGACATCTTATGCGTATTAGAAACATGGAAAGAAACGGATATAGTTTCCCTGCCATTTTTTAAGGACTGCAAATGCTTCCATATTCAGGCAGAAAGGAGCGCAAGCAGAGGTAGAGCCAGTGGAGGCATTCTAATTGTCTATAAAAATTTTTTTTCCATAGAAGTAGTTGCCTCGTGTAAAGAATTTGCTTTTCTTCGAGTAGACAAACCATCCAAATTCATCCTGGGCGCTGTTTATTTCCCTAGTTTTTCTGCATCCCAATTTGAATCTGCTTTGTATGACGTCACGAACGATTTCCCCGATTTAATGGTATTTGTAGGAGGTGACTGGAATTGCAGAGTGGGGAGATTAAATCAAGGAGACGAGGATTTCTTTGCGGACTCCTCTCTTTCACATGATAGGAATTCTATGGACACTTGTTGTGACGAAGCTGGCAAACTCTTAGTCGATCTAATGGAAAACTTAGGATTCTTTCTGGTCAACGGTCGTTCTGTCGACGATTCTCTAGGGCAATATACGTTTGTTGGCCCTCAAGGATGCAGTTGTGTTGATATGGTCTGGGCTAACGTACACAGCATAATGGCCATCGAAAAATTCGCTGTCATAGACATCCATTTGTCGGACCACAATCTATGTAAATTAGTTTTCTCCTTCGAGCAAGATGATCTTTGTGAAAACCCCCAAGAAGACGATCCATTTAACTTTATCCAATCAGCACCCAAAAGACTTCTGTGGAATCCTAGCCTGAATAGGCAATTTTGCACTGCAATGAGTCTAATCGGCACTCCGAACGAATTAAGTAACCCTTCTGTAACCTACAGTGTGCTAACACAGACTATTTGCGCTCAAGCAATGTCGGTAGGGATGAAAAACAAGGTTTTTCGCCGAAATTTGAAAAAAGGTCATCCTTGGTTCGATAATGAGTGCCGGTCCCAAAGGTTTGAAGCCCGCAAAGCCCTCAGGCTGTGCAAAAGAAAAAATTTTGAACGCAGCTTGCTTGATTTATACCTCGAACAGAAAAAACGATACAGGTCCATTCTCATTGAGAAAAGGCAATCCTATCAGAAGCTAATGACAGAAAAGCTAGCAGACACAAAAAATTCTATTTGTTTTTGGAACACCGTTAAAAGCATGAGAAAACAAAAAACTTCCCATAGGGTATTTTCTTCCGCCGAACTCGAAGATCACTTTAAAAAACTCTTTCCACAAAGAGAAGAATCGCCTCTCTGTCGCTTTCATGGAACTTTTGACCCGGTCTTGGACTCGCATTTTGATCTTAAGGACCTCGATATCGCTTTGTCCCACTGCAAAAACGGAAAAGCCGCTGGTTTAGATGGAGTAGGGTATGAATTTTTAAAGGCCCTGCCACAAAACTGGAAGCTCGTTTTACTAAATATTTTCAATATGATCATGGAATCAGAAACCCCGCCCTCTAGCTGGGGGGGGATTAATTTCTTCCTCTTGCATAAGAAGGGCTCGAAGACTTTACTAGACAACTACAGGGGAATATCGATAATTAATACCGTCGCGAAACTTTTTTCGCAACTTCTGTACTTTAGGATCGTTCGTTTTTGTGAGAATCGCTGCTTACTTCCAGAAAATCAAAATGGCTTCCGCAAAGGGAGAAGCACAGTTGATAGCGTCTACATCCTCTCTAGCTTGATTAACATAGGCACTCGTCTTAAAAAACGTAAAGTGTATACCGCCTTTATTGATTTCACGAAAGCGTTTGATACCGTTGATCATGAACTGCTGTTTAGAAAATTATATTCCCTTGGATTATCCGCCAAATTTATTCGTATTCTCAACGGCATATACAATCAGGCTAAAATTCACATTAACTCCAGCGAGGGAACAGTAGAGTTTGATCTTTCAAGAGGTATTCTGCAAGGCGACGTGCTATCGCCTATTTTATTCGCTCTCTTTGTCGCTGATTTTGAGGAATTTCTACGTGCCAAGGGGTTGTCTGGTATAGACATTGATTCCAACACCGATGTAATGTGCATGTTTTTCGCCGACGATCTTGCCCTACTTGCATATACACCCATTGGTTTGCAAAGGAAACTCAATGCCCTAAAAGAATATTGTGCTTTGAACAAACTGGAAGTAAATTCAGACAAATCCAGGGTTGTCGTATTTCGAAGGAAAGGTCGTTTATCGAAGTCTCTGAGGTTTAACTATGATGGATGTGCACTAAAAATCGAAAAATGTTTTAATTACCTAGGGGTGTATTTCTCGAGTTCTGGTTTGTTTGTCGATCAATTGGCAATTGCTCTTAAAAAAGGTTCGTCGGCTTCAGCCGCTTTACTCCCTATCTGCCAGTATAATCGGAATAACTCTAAAGCAACTTGGACAACCCTCTTCAACGCAGTGTCAATGGCCACCGCTTTGTACGCTTCAGAAATCTGGGGTTTATTACATTCTGAAGCGTTAGAGAAAATTCAGGTCCAATTTTATAAGTCGATCCTTCAGATTGCTCGAAACACGCCTAATCACTACGTCAGACGTGAGCTCGCGATTCCCCCGCTAGCTGTCCCGATTTTTAAAAGGGCCCTCAACTATTGGATCAAAATTCTCGATATGGACAACGATCGAATCCCAAAACGGCTTTATAAAAAACAAATCGAACTTTTTGACCTCGAAGAAAAGAGATATAATTGGGCGACCGCGATAAA
This sequence comes from Orius laevigatus, assembly GCA_018703685.1. NCBI lineage: Eukaryota > Metazoa > Arthropoda > Insecta > Hemiptera > Anthocoridae > Orius > Orius laevigatus. The sequence continues at coordinate 84,476 of JAGWEN010000136.1, read as the reverse complement.
AGATTTATTAATTAATACAGGTTTTGACTTTGTGTGGTCCAGGCAAAATGCTGATTTAGCCCGATTTTACCAAGAAAAAATCATCAAAAAATTAAGGCTTTCTCTTTGGGGGGCAGATTCTGTTAAAATTCAAAATTCATCCTATAATACACATTTTAAATCCGTCTGTACCTCCTTCCCGCTCCAATCCAATTTTTTAGACTCAGACTCCCTTCCGCTCTTCCATAAACGACTTCTATGCCAATTAAGAACCTTCAATAAAGACAAATATTTTTTCCGTCACCTCAAAAGTAAAGATACCTTCATCTCAATAGAGCCATGCCCACTTTGCAACCTTGACAACGGAGGAAGTTTCATCCATTTTTTAACCGAATGTCCATCTCTTTCCAACCTCCGCCAAAAATACCTAAGTACACCTACTTACTCCCTACAATCACTTATCAACCTTATCTCAGACCCGGCCGTCCAACTAAAAAACTTAAACAACCTCTCTTATTTTATCCATGGAGGGCTTAAAAAAAGATTTGACAAGGCTTAAATATGTAACTGCAGACACATTTTAAATTTGTAATGCTTACTAGCTTGTACAAATAAAATTATTTATTATTATTATTATTATTAACTTTTTTTGTTCGCTACACGCTATAAATGAAGTACATAGTGCATAATAGCTTAACAGTTTATCTATTTTTATCCTATTTTGTATTTTCAACTGGCAATATATCGTTTCTGTATTTTTAGATAAGACGTTTTCTTTGAAAAATGTTCGTTGCCCTTGAAGTTAATTAAGGGTCTTGGGTCGCCTAGAGGAATCGACTCCATCTTCCAGTTTTACGTCTCCTTATTAACTCATTCGATATTAATTTTCGATTTTTTTGGGGTCATCTTATTTCAAGTAATTCTATTGTCTATCGTTCTGCTCCAGTGATTAATTTGCATAGGTGCGACTCCTTTTGCCCTTGATGGCATTCGAACCTTATTTTCATAGGGAATAGCTTTTTGACCTGGGGTATCTTTGCTGAATATTAAAAATGAAATAATCTGTCTAGGTCAGAACAATTTTTTTTCCACCTTGACCTTTTTCCATGGATCAAGACGTGTGAGAGTTATTTCCCAAACTGTGCATTGAGAAAAAAAATCACTATTGTTAGTTTTCTCTCATGCAAAATAACTCCCAGTTTTTGTTGAAACTGAAATATTTTTAAAAATCTTTAAAATGAATCATTTTAATCTATTTAAACGATTAAAAGCTCATTATTGCCAAAAAGGTTCAGTAGTCCTTGAGAAGCCATGTGGGCCACCAATGTAAACCCACCTATGTACTTCATTTTTCTCGAACTTTTAGCATCTTTTTCTTAATCGATCTCTGGTTCGAATTAAGCTCAAAATGTTAGGTTTTTTTTTACTCCACAACCGATCGATTTCCAACCCCTGCAACTCACCCACCCTCTTACAACTCTTCAGTCGTTACTAAACCATCCAGTTAGTGCCTTATGCCTTACTTTTTTGGTAATTTTTCTATATATCAGGTAATTATTAGGTAAATCTTAATATGATATTTCGAATTCACGTCATTCTTTGCACTTCATGGCCGCGAAAATTACAGATCACGTCTATGACTATGCATAGTAGTAAAACTTGTATGCAAAGTACGAGTAAATTATACATATTGTACTATTTATCTACAATATAAGCATCTTCATGAAATTAATACTTTACAAGGAAGAAGGATCAAAACTTTTCTTGTTTAGAATAAAGTCCATTCCTAACTCGGTTGTAAATTACCTTCCCAAAACAATAACCTTCATTAAGTGTATTGATTCCTGCTGAGATATTTCTGCCTGCTGCCCTATATTAATCGCACCTCTATAATTATGAGTTATGACCAGAAAAATGATGCGGAAATTGAGCACTTTTAATTACCCTCGAACCCCAGATATTGGGAAGGGGTCAGGGAGACCCCGTAGGGTCAATCTGACTATTGATCTATTTCGGACATAACTCTGTCAAGCCGGCCGGCCGGCCGTCGCGTGAATTTTGTGAGGAATTTTTCATAATACTTATGGCAATCATTGTCATCATTTGTTTAATAACCTCCAAAAATTGTAAAAATTGTAACATACTTTGTATCTTTGCAATGAAAACTAACATACAAAATACAACATTCATTTTTGTGAGGAGCTTTTTTGCCAAAATTATGGTCCAATATGTATAAAAATTTACGCAAATAAAGTTCAACATAATAATCTGGAAATGACAAAGGAAATTTCGAATTTCTCAATAGATTGATGGTCATTGATGTTTGTATGTTATTAGGTGAAAGTTCTGTGGCGACTCTCCAGTGCCACAAGCCCAAAAACATACGATTTAATTCATTAATTCAGTAGCAATAAATTATTGTGGCACTGGAAAGTCGCCACAGTACAATACTCTCGTGCTACCGGTCCGACCTTCACCAAATTATTACCATATACTGGGTAGCTCATTAGGAGATTAGGGCTAGGTCCCAAAAAATTTTTGGCAAAAATTGTGGGGTGTTCCCATTTCCGCGCCTAGTATGAATTTTTGATTTTTTGTCCCATTTCCGCGCCACAAGTATAAAGTTGTCCCACATCCACGCCTGCGAAAATACTTACATTAAAGTATGCAGAAAATAAACGAAATAATCGAAAACAGACCCATCTCAAAATGTATCTTGTAAATAAATCGCTGAAAATGATAGTAATAATCATTCTGACAATGGAGCTTATTGAATCTTTCGCAGGAAAATCCTCAATCATCTACGAGGGGTATAACTACAGGGAAAAAAACACTTGATAGTGGTTTGATATTGGGAGTGCATGAATGGCTATACACGGGAACAAGGCTGCCGAGGATGGACATTCAGGATCTTCCTCTTCTTCAAACCTTTCCAGTGTCGATGATGATCCCATTAACAGTGCTCAAGTTTCCTTGATTTGTCGATAGATCGAGGTTCCTGAAAATTACCCCTCCAGCCCCGTTTGAGGGGAATCGAGCGTGGCCATATAAAATTGCCAACCTTTATGCCTAAACCATCCCTTAGGCGCGGAAACGAGACGCTCGGCGCGGATATGGGAAGAACATGGGTCAAAGCAGGTAAGAATTACTTGAAGCGCGGAAATGGGAGGCGCGGAAGTGGGCACAATCCAAAATTGTAACTTGGTAAAACACCGATTTGCACCGTATACACTGCAGGGCAACTCCTTCCTTCAACAGAAAATTTAATATCATATAACCATGAAAGGAGCCACCTATATTTTCGTGATCCATTCAGGGCCTAGGCAATCTATAAATCTAAGTGAAACCATTTTTAACCTCCAATGTTCTTGGGGGTGTTTCACTTGCACAGTTTTGCACTTTTTTGGCACAGGTTTTCATAAAATTGGTTACTTTTTTTTCTTTTTTTTGTTGTTTTACGCTGGGAATCTTGATTTATGGACCCAATAAAAACGTATACTAAACCAGTGGCTTTCAAAAAAGTCAAAAACTTCTCTCATTATGAATTAGTTCAGAAATAACAGAATGGTCGATATACTCATGATACTCTCATTTCTCCCGCCTCCTGGGGGTGGCTGGCGTCTGCGAGGCGGTTTTGCGCCGTAGTCCCTTTTTCCCAGCACAAATTCCAGAGTTGGGAGGAGGAGGGGGAGGGGGGGCTTTCCACATTCGCTTCCTCAACCAATGGAAGCTGTAGAAGTCGTCGAAGTGTACATTATCAAAAAAGACTTCCATACGGTAATTATTTTAAAACTTAAAATTTATTCTAATTACACATTTTAAACAGTTCGGAACACACATTTTTGGTTAGATTATTTTTTGAAAAATTCTTTATTCGAAAATTTTCTTTGACTTATAAACACGAATCATGCCAGCCCTAAAGGTAAAATTTGATTTTTGACTTCTCTGTATTTTTGTTAATTTTTTAAAAATTTATTTACAACTGCAAATAGAAATTAAATGATTAGTGCCTTAAACTATTTTTAATTTTTTTACAATCCTTGTTGTACTTGAATTTGTTTATAGGCTTGATCTGATGACCTACTTATATTTTTTTGGGTGAGGCGTAAGGGATGAGAGGGTCAATACAGTTCGTATTTCCCCGGAACATGGGCTCCTTCTGCCTTCTATTTACTCTTCCAAACCATTTAAACTGAATTATATCTGTGGCGATCCTGAAAAACTTGGTAAATAAAAAAAATAGGCGGCATTCAGAGAGAAAATTTGAAAATGAGTGAATACTCAATTCAAAAATCGGATTACGTTTTCTCAGCTCCCCGGTTGTCTTGAAATTTACCACTTTATTTAATATGAAAACAAAAAAATAAGGTGAAAATTTGAAGTTTATTGATTTAAAGGGAGCTGTGAAAACGTAATCCGACTTCTGAATTTTGTTTCACTCATTTTCAAATTTTTTCTCTGAATTCATGCCGCCTACGGCCTACAGTTCGATAACTTCGACTTAAATAGTTTTTCACGACCGCGACAGATATATAGATAAACTATCTACCTATCTGATATGTAAAATGAAATAAAATGTCATCAATTAGATTATTGAGGTGTACAAAAAGAGGCCATTAGGCAGACCTTTCGCTGTACAAAAAGAGGCCATTAGGCAGACTTTTCGCTTTTTTTACTTTCTCAAAAGAAAATACGTATTTTTCTATAACCTGGGATTTGGAAAGGGTTGAAAGAGAGTAAGGGAGGTGATAGGAGAGTGGTGTGGTGGGAGGTTTTGGAATGTTTGGGTAAGTGGGAAAGTTCAGGGAAGGTGGGGGAGAGTTGAAGAGGTGATAAATGAGGGACGTGATGGAAGGATGGGAAAGGGGTATTTAGTGTGAAAGAAAGAAAAAAAAAAGTGTCAGTGCGGAGGTCTGTATAAAACCCACTTTTTGAGAAAGTTTCAGTTTTGGCTTCCATAACTAGACCAGAACAAAAGATCCATCCGGGGCCTCAATCGGTAAAATAAGACGACTTAGTACCTATTTTATTATGGTTCTTGGCTATTTTGTTTATTGTGGAGTTTACGTACTTAACTTATGTACGATTTCAAAAAGTTTTGGAAATTACATAATGCAGAACGATTTCAAAAATTGCGGAGCTAACATGATTTTATACAGCCTAAAAAAATAATCGTCATTTTTAGGTTTATTCGATTTTAAATTTGGATTTAAAATTTATTTCCTTTTCAGTTGGGAGAGCGAGGCTCAGGTCTTAGGCCAAGAAGTCAACAAATACAAGACTTCACCAAACTCAGGGATGATTTACTTTCTAGAGGCGAGTTATTTGAAGACCCAGAATTCCTTCCAGTCGACTCTTCCATATTTTTCAGCAAATCTCCTCCGAGGCCATTCAAATGGATGCGACCAACGGTATTCATTCGTTTTTATTTAGCCTAAATAACAAAATATTTGAAGGAAATTTGCGGCGACCCACGCCTCTTTGTGGAAGGCGCTTCCAGATTTGATGTTCAGCAGGGAGAACTTGGTGACTGTTGGCTCTTAGCGGCAGTAGCGAATTTAACGCTAAACGATGAGCTTTTTAAACAAGTCGTACCTGAGGACCAGAACTTCAAAGACAAATATGCTGGGATTTTCCATTTTAGATTTTGGCAGTATGGACGATGGGTGGACGTTGTCATCGATGACCGCCTTCCCACATACAACGGACAACTCATCTTCCTACATTCTTCCGACGAAAACGAATTTTGGAGTGCACTTTTAGAAAAAGCCTATGCCAAGTAATAGATTATTATTAGTTTTTTTTTAACTATTTTTTTAAAAAAAGACTTCATGGTTCCTATGAAGCACTTAAAGGAGGAAGTACAAATGAAGCGATGGAAGACTTCACTGGTGGTCTGGCTGAAATGTATGTTCTGAATGAAGCCCCTTCAAATCTATTTCAAATTGTGATGAAAGCACATGAACGGTCTTCACTCATGGCTTGCTCTATTGAGGTAAAAATAATTTTTAAACTCAAAAAGAAAGTTATGCTATTAGCCTCGAACCTGTGATTTTGGGAAAGGGTCAAAGGTTTGTTGAGGGTAGCTGTAGGGGCGGTGATGGAAGAGTGGGGAGAGATGGTGGAAGATTGGGGGGTGGTGTGCTGGAAGTTAGGGTAAGGTTGAGGAAGGTAGGGGAGGTAATGAGTGAGGGGTTTATTGGTATGATAAGGGTTTGGTGGGTGATGATGGGTGGGAGGGGCAGTAAAGGGTGAGTGGTTAGGTGATTGGTGGGTGGGGAGGTGGTGCCAGTTTGGTGGGCGGTGGGGAGGGGCAATTTGTTGTTTGTAGAGAGGTCTGTAGAACACTGCATTTATAAGAAAGTTGGATTATGGGGTTCCTCCTCCATACAACTTGGAAATAATAATTATTGTTTATTTTTCAGCCAGATCCAAATGTCACTGAAGCTCAGACGTCTCAGGGTTTAGTCAAAGGCCATGCATACAGCATAACACGCATACAATACGTAGATATCGAAACTCCCAGCGTTTCAGGAAAAATTCCACTTTTGAGACTTCGAAATCCTTGGGGGAATGAAGCCGAATGGAATGGTGCATGGGGTGATAAGTAATGCTTTTAATTTTTCTATGTATTTCCAAGTCATTACATCATTTTTACAGATCTCCAGAATGGCGGTTCATTTCAGACGAGAAAAAACAAGAACTCGGCTTGGTCTTTGAGTACGATGGCGAATTCTGGATGTCGTTTAAAGATTTCATGAAATACTTCAGCCGTTTGGAAATTTGTAATTTGAATCCAGATTCTCTGATTCACGACAACAGAAAAAGATGGGAGATGAGTGTCTTTGAAGGAGAATGGGTTCGCGGTGTTACTGCTGGTGGATGCAGAAACTTCTTAGGTAGGTAATTTTTTTTTTTTTCATTTCATTTCATATTTTGTTGCAGAAACATTTTGGCATAATCCTCAATACAGGGTTGAGCTGACAGAAACTGATGAAGACGATGAAGAAAACAAATGTACCATGATAGTCGCTCTTATGCAGAAAAACAGAAGAGCACAACGTCGGATTGGAATGGAGTGCTTAACTGTTGGATTTGCTGTTTATCATGTATGATAAGAAAATTTATAATTTTTGGGTTAATCTCCCTGTAGCTTGAAGATCCCGACAAAGTGCCGAAACCTTTGGATTTGAACTTTTTCAAATATAATGCGTCTGTGGCGAGATCTCCTTCGTTTATCAATCTTCGAGAAGTGAGCTGCCGTTTTAAGCTTCCCCAAGGTGTTTACTGTATCGTCCCTTCGACTTTCGATCCCAACGAAGAAGGCGAATTCCTTCTAAGAGTGTTCACTGAGAAAGCTTCACGCATGGAGTACGTTTTTCTTTAGTTTGACGATCTTTGAAACTTTTCTTTATTACAGAGAGAACGACGAAGACATCGGCATTGGCGAGATAGACACGAGAGTGAAAGAGGCTGAAGAAGAAGAGCCCGAAGAAGTCCGAGTCGAGAAATCAGACAAGGTGAAAGAGTTCTTCAAAAAATTGGCCGGCGAGGATGAAGAGGTCGATTGGATCGAGTTGAAAGAAATTTTAGATTATGCCATGAGAAATGGTAAGTCCTATTTATTTCCTACTTTAAGCTCAATTTTTCCACTTTTAATTTAAATATACTATAGATTATAAAATTGTATAAAAATCAATATTTTTATGCTTTTAAAATACAGTTTAGCCAAAATACTTCTTATTATTTTAATGCATGAATTTTTTTAAATTACAAAAATTTTAGATACGAAAATCAAATTTTTGAAAACCCTTATAAATAAGGCCTCGCTTTTTTGTTCACATGCTTTCTCTGCTTCATAATTGATCCCATTTTTTTTTTGTTTAATTTTGTTTAACATTTTTATTTTATTTTGTTGTTTATTTTTTGTTTGTCATTTGTACGTATTCAGTGTTTTTAACAAGTAGCTTGTGTGTTTATTGCGATAGACGTACCGAGAGGCGAAACTGATTTAATAAGCAGCCTCTTATCCTCAGTCTGCGGCGCATTTTGTCAGAATACTCCCTTTGCCTCTCATTTTGGTAAGAAACGTCTTTCATCTAATTTTTTTTTTCTGCTTTTGATTTATTTTTGTTTACTAAACCATTTCATCTTTTTTATCCTTTTCCATTTGCCCCAATTGAAAAACTCGTAAATAAAATCATGTGAACAGTTAAGCTGCATGGGTAAAATTAGACAATTTTTGCATAGATTGTAAAATATTTTTGAATTTTTCTTTTCCACCGTACAGACGTCCTTCTTTTGAAGTGGACAGGTGAGTCTCATGCAGTTTTAACCGATCATTTTCTATATATAACAAATACAAATATATTGGATAGCCTAAAGTCATGAATTCCATAAATTCTTAGCTTTATTTACATTTTTAATAAAATAGCGTTTGGTAGAAGTTAAAAAAATCTACCTTAGATAAAGTAACAAGATGCTTTAGAAATGGTCTCTCCACAGCAAGAGAGTTTTTTCTAAAACATGGATACCTATTCCAACACCACCACGTTCAAACCATCAAGTAACAAGTTGTTTCTTCCAGAATCATTTGAAATGTTCCCTATTTTTAAATTTAATTCTATAGAATTTATTGGTGAACGTTGATTTTAACTCACTTTTCATTTCTATTTCACCTTTGGAACACGTTATGTTTACTCATAATTTAAATGTTTAATTTAAAATATTGGTTGACAGAGCTAAAAGTCGAAGGCTTTTCAAAGGATGTATGTCGAAGTATGGTTGCGATGATGGATGTCGACCGATCAGGGAAGCTTGGGTTTGAAGAATTTAAGCAGTTATGGATCGACATCAAACACTGGAAGGTAATGAATGAAATATTTTCAACTTTGGGTGTAAATTATCCCTATTTTTTGTAGACTGTATTCAAACTCTACGACAAAGACAGTACCGGCTATTTGAGCGGATTCGAGCTGCGACAAGCTCTCAACTCGGCCGGTTATCGATTAAACAACCACATTTTGAATGCCCTTTGCCACAGATATGCGAGTAGAGATGGAAAAATTGCGTTTGACGATTTCATGATGTGCTCCGTTCGGCTCAAATCGATGCTTGGTAAGCTTCATTTTGTTTATTTAACAAATTATTTTTGCTTTTCAGATATCTTCCAAGAAAAAGATCCGAACGAAACCAACAACGCCACATTCACTAAAGAGGAATGGATCGAAAACACGCTCTACTCATAAGTTTTTATTTTCTCAGCAATCTCAATGCAAGCTATACATTTTAAGTATTATTATTTTTAATCGTGTATATTATATTCTGTGTAATGTGATTGTGGAAAAATGTTCAAAAACTAACCATGCTTTATATGCCAAGCAAATTCTTTTTAAAATACATAATTGCAAAGCTATATTTTTATATGTAAAAAATTACTGCCATATATTGAATTTTTTTTAAATAATTAGATACTTAGTTTTTTTTATTATATAAATTCAAAAATCAAAGATGTCTGCCTTCTTGAGTAAAAGTTCTCTAAAATTCAAATCAAAATGCTTTTTTTAAACTACAAACTATGGTGCTATGTTATGTTTTATACGTTATAAATGATGAATTTTACACTATTTTAATTTTTCAAGTACCTACAGTTTTCTAATGGCCTTCCATACTTATTAAGAAAAACAACTTAGCCAATAAGAAAGCACAAAATAAAATGTTTAAAAATTACATTCAATGATTTTTCTTAAAACCTAATTTCACTTTTCACCAGCTTTCATCGAACGTGTTCAATCTGCTGTCGATGAGGCTTTACTTTAGGGTCAGATAGGTCAAATGCTGGGAAATTCTGAAAATGCACCGGCCCCTTCTTTGCGAGTATTAAAAAATAGCCTTAAAACAGTTTAAAATCCAAAAAGGATAAAAAAAAAAACCGATCCAAAAAGGCTCTATTTGTCGTAAAAGAAATCTAGTTAAACTGTCCCCCAGAGTCCAAAGAGGATCTAAAATCAAGTTAACTACAAATTTTCCATTAGGACAAACAGGGCCTTTTTAGCCTGATTTTTGGTCCCTTTTGGATGCTAGGAGTGTATTTAACTAGATTTTGTTCTTGTAAGACAAAATGGCCTCTTTCAGCTTGATTTTATCATTTTTGGATGAGCGTAGAGCCATAGGTAGAGCTGAGGACCATATGGCACATATGGACCACAGAGTACATAATATAATATGTACTACCTCTACCATCGACAAAGCATGTTTAGTTCTGTGGATGGCGGTACTATAGACGTCATAGCTTTTACCATAGCCATAACCATCTAACTAATCGATCGAAAACTAATCGTAAAGCTTTGTACGATGGGTCTTTGGCATTGCTCTTAGTTTTTACCATTTTTAACTTCTTTCAGAAAGTTGTATTAGGTATGTTGGTTACACTGCACACCTCCATAACATTTGAAACCTCCATCTCCCTTGTTATCACCCATTGTTATCACTTATTAATTTTAAACATTAAACCGGCCAACGAGCAACAGCCAATAAATTACAAATTGTGTTCAAAATGTTTGTTCGGAGCGTTTCCGTGAAACGATTTCTGACGAAATGTCCGAAAACTGGTCGGACGTACTCTTCGGCCCTTCCGGCGACCGAGAAGAAGGCCCAGTCTCCGTCATTGAAGATCAAATTGAAAAAAGAACCGTTCATGAAGAACGTTTTTGTCGGCGTTTTCGACCAGGATTTTCTCGTATATCCCGAGATTCTGAATGACGAGGAGACCAAAGATATCGAGGAGAGGGTCGCCAGGTATAAAGGAATCATTGAAAACCCAGGTAATACACTCTAAATAGCCTAAAGTATATTGTGTGTATCTGATTTCGGTGCCTTTCAGATAAACCAATTGAAAAATGTGAAAAAGTCGAAAAGAAATCTGAATTCGAACTGATGGTTCAGTCTGGCCTTCTCAAAGTAAACGTGCCCTCAGAGTTTGGGGGGATGGAGCTCAAGTCGACCCATCTAATGAAAATGTGCGAATCTTTAGAAGTAAAGCCTTCAGAAGCACTTCTCCTCGATTTGCACAAATCGCTCATCATTGAGGTAAGTTTGAAGTTCTATTGTTTTTCTTGAAATTTCCTTTTTTAGACATTGTTAAAGTTTGGATCTTCTGCTCAAAAAGAGAAATATATCCGAAAACTATTAAATGGGGAAATACAAGGTGCTTATGCGATGGCGGAAAAAAGCAGTGGCAGCGATCCTACTTCGATTTTAACGACAGCGACGTTTGTGAAGGACCACTATGAAATCAGCGGAGAAAAAACATGGGTCACTAACTGTTCAAATGCAGATATATTTATTGTCTTCGCCAAAGTCAAGGTTTCTCCTCCTCCCCCTTAGTTGTATTATAATTTCCCTTTTCAGTCTTCATTATCAGGAAAAGATCAACAAAACGACTTGACTGCTTTCTTAGTTGATCGAGAGAGCCTGGGCATTACGATTTCAGAGGCTGAGCCGACAGGATTAGAAAACTGCGGGATTTCATCTTTGAAAATGGAAAACGTCGCTGTCCCAGTTGAGAATATGATCGGCGTGCAAGAAGCGGGATACGATATTGCCGCTTACAGTCTTAAAAGCCATAAATACTTTACATCTTCTTGCATTTTAAGTAATTTTATTGAATCGTCCTTCTTTTTCTACATTTGATTTTAGACACTTTGAAAAGTATGCTGTCAGATGCGACAAGCTATGTTAAGAGGCGAAAACAACATTTGAAGGATCTTAAAGATTCAGAGGTTGTCATTGCTAAACTGGCGAAAGCAACTTTGAATATTTATGCTATGGAAAGCATGCTTTATTTGGTGATTGGTGCAATGGATCAGTATGAAATTGATACTTCGTTGGAAATTGGTCTTGTCCAGGTATTCTGCAGGTTTTTTTGGTTAATCAAACCAAGCCCTACACATTCCTGCAACAAAATGCCTTCCCCCCCCCAGGCGTAGATTGACTGGACTACTTTTAGATTTTTGCATTTGAAAGATGTTTGGAATCGATGAAATCTTGTCTTGAGTTACTTGGAGCGTTAGGCTTCGATCGGACTAACCATTACACGAAGCAACTCAATGAAATTTATGGACTGACCATGTCTACTAAAACAGTTGATATCGTGAAGCTTTATGTTGCACTTTTAGGTATTGAATAATTTGTGGTCACTGTTTTTTATTCTTTTTTTATAAGGTGTTCAACATGCTGGCATGAAGATAGCAAGTAAAGTAAAAAAAGTCAGAAATCCTTTAAACTTTCCGGGCTTTGTTTTTAAAAAGATGATCGACGACTCAAGACAGAATAAAGACAATCCAAAACTTGATAAAAATTTTTATCTCAATTTGCATCCCTCGTTGAAGGTGGGTTAAGATTGAATTCCTTAATTTTTTTTATTGATTTGATGCTAGGATGCTGCTCAACAAGTTGAATACTGTGTGCACCGGTTTCAATTTGCGGTTGAAAAGCTTTTGGTTCAACACGGTTCTGCTGTTATTGAACGTCAGCTCGATTTGATTCGTCTGAGCGACATCGCTCTTGACATCCTCAGCATGACTAGTGTCCTCGGAAGAGCTTCCAGGTCTTATTGCACCGGAATACGCCACTGTGACCACGAGGTAAACCTCATATCCTTAATTTATTTAATTTTTTTCCATCAGATTACCCTTGCGCAAGCCTATTGCCAAATGTGTACGGTCAACGTTAAAAGAGAAGCATTGAACGTCATCGAAGGAGCCCTCTACTCCAACGATTATGCTTGTTTACTTATAGGAAAGCAAGTTATCAATGAAGGTCAATATTTTATTGAACATCCGACTGTTAACAACATAAAATAGTTTGTTCCACTATTTTTTTGTATTATTATTTAATTGTGATATTAGATAAGTATATACCTAATGTTCTAATAAAACATTTGGACAATTTTGTTGTTTATTGTATGTATACCTAAACGTCATCCTAGTTTAGGGGATTGTTGGGAGTATTTTTTTTGGTTTAGTATGGGATTCTAATTTTTTTTTTTTTTTTTTTTTTTTTTTTTTTTTGAGGAGGAGGTTAGGGAGTATGGGGGTGTGTGAGATATGGGATATGCGTTCTACAAGGTGTTTGATGTGGTGCGGTCCAAGGATACTAAAAACCCTAAGTAATTTATATACACAAAGGGCCTAGGGAATCAAAGCTAGGGGTTTCTACTTTCTAGATGACGTAACTGATTACTGAGCACACTGTCGAGACCTGTGGTTTCATTCGCTGTTTACTGTTATCTTTTTACCCACGAATGGAGGGAATTTCATGGTTTTCGAATTTTGAATTTTCTGATAAGTGATGTCTGATTCTGATTAGTGTCGAGTGTTGGTGTGTGTGTCTATTCATTCGTCGGATCATTAATTTATTGAATATCCCTTATCGTAGTACATATTGCCTAATATTTTATCTTTCGCCAATTTGAGGCCATCCGACTAATTACGTCAAGCACTCTTAAATTCACCTCCAGTCGAATCCGAAACATCATGAACTCACTCAGACTTCTCAGGTTTATAAATCCTTTGAGAAATAGCCCAATGTGCGCTATTTCTTCGCGAGATCTCTCTAGTCAGAAAGAGCGCGAGAGTTCGATACGGAGAACGATCGACATTATTAAAAGCGACGTCGCCGACTTTAAAGATTCTGTTACCAAAAAGGATTATAAGCCGAGGAAATTTTTTCCGAGTCAATGCGATGTTTTGGTGATCGGAGGCGGAGTTATGGGTTGCTCGATCGCTTACTGGCTTCAGGAGCGAGCGTTGGATGGCCTTCGAATTGTCGTCCTTGAAAAAGATCCGACGGTAAACGATTTTCAAAATAATATGAGTAGAGTCATCGAGGTACTTATTCATATTTAAATTTAAACCTTATAAAGATTTATTTATCAATTATCACCAATCCATACCACAACTCATTTGAACCAGATTTTGGGGCTACAAGGCTGTGGTCAGAGTAGATGGGTTAGGGCTAATAGGGAGCCATTGTATGGAGGTAAGGGGCATAGGGAGCTATTGTATAGGGGTAATAGTTCCCCCTCCTTTTCCCTGAGGGGTTCCTGAAATACATAATTGGAACGGGACAAAATTACCCTTGGTATAGATCGGAAATGAACTCAGTGCCACTATCCTTTTTACCTAAATTTCACTTCATAATATTGTCTTGGATTTCAGTACCAGAAAAACACGTCAGTCCTTTCCGTCGGAGGTCTTCGCCAGCAGTTTTCGCTTCGAGAGAATATCGAACTTTCGCTCTTCTCAGCCGAGTTTATGCGGAATATTAAGCGACATTTAAGCGTCGAAGGCGAAGATCCGCCGGATGTGCAGTTTAACCCTTGCGGATACTTATTCCTTGCTTCAGATGACTGTGCTCAGGTCTTGCAGCAAAATGCCGAACTTCAACTGTAAGTTTCAAAAGAAAAGGCGATCTAATGCTTTTCTTAGTTCGTTAGGAGCCAAAGTTGAATTATTATCAGCCGAAATGTTAAAAAGGAAATTCCCTTTTATGAATACTGACGGCATCGCTTTAGGATGCCACGGATTACAAAACGAAGGATGGTAATGTTCAATTTAATATCTTTATCTGAAATAGTGCTTTAAGGTTTGACCCGTGGTCATTCTTGAATTTATTTAAAAGAAAAGCGATGAGTCTTGGGACGGAATTCCTTTCAGGCGAACTTGTCGGTTTTGAACGGTTTTCAAGCGATCTCATAACTGAAGTACCACAGGGACCTTTAGGAGGAAACCTTAAATCTGCCAAAGTAATTTATTGAATAAAATGTTCAATTAATAGTTATTTTTAAGATTATTACTGATGAAGGAGAAGAAAAACATATCGATTTCAGCGTTCTGGTCATCGCCGCTGGAGCAAATTCCGGCAGTGTCGCCAAGCTTGCTGGTTTCGATCAATTAGGGTGCGAAATTCCAGTAGAGCCGAGGTAAATGGTCCCATATTAAGTCTTGATTACTTCTCAATTTTAGAAAACGATATGTTTACAATGTACACTGCCCTGAAGCGCCAGGAATCGTAATGCCCTTTATTATCGACAATAGCGGGGCATATGTCAGGAGAGAAGGGCTAACAGGTCACTATTTATGTGGGATGTCGCCACCGATCGGTGATCCTGAACCTTCAGTTGACAACTTGGATGTTGACTATGATTTTTACGAAAACAGAGTCTGGCCAGCTATCGCATCAAGAGTTCCTTGTTTTGAAAACTCCAAAGTAATTAATTTTAATTTTTTATCTATGCTTATTTAATTTTAGTTGAAATCGGCCTGGGCGGGATTCTATGACTACAATAAATTTGATGAAAACTGCTTTATTGGTCCTCATCCTGCTGGGTCGAATATCTTCCTTGCTACAGGTTTCAGCGGACACGGAATCCAGCAAGCTCCTGGTGTCGGTCGTGCGATAATGGAGCTGATTATCGATGGAGGTTATATGACGATAGATTTGAGCCGCTTTGAATACAGCAGATACATGGATGAAACCCCATTATGGGAAAGCAATATCGTTTAGTTTTTTAATAAATTATTTTTGTACAGTTTCCTTTATTTATTTGTCAAACTCATCGTAGCTGTTGAGGTGGAGGTCCAAACAATCCACCAGACTGTTTACTCGCAGTTCTTGATGGAGCGAAACCCAACATCTTTTGAATATTCTGAAAGTTTAATTTTTTTAAATTACAAAAAAAAAAAAATTGAGAAATCTTACCTGGCGAATAGACATGGTACAAAGAATGTACAAAAAAAGAAACGAGCATTCAGAATAATCTTCGCCTGGTAAATTTCTATGTGAAAGTCCATGAATCCATGAGATCGGGATAAAGGGTAGACGAGCTACTACCTTTCCATCAAAACTAAAAGAAAAGAGTTGACCAAAACTGGTTATCAAACATAAAGTCCCTCATTACACATACATGCTGTTAAACATGCTGAGAAGTGCGGTAAAAGCGAAACCAATAGCGAACATAGATTTCATTTTGACCAACGACAAATCGCGATTGTTGTTTTTCAGTTTTTCTTCTTCTCTTTCGATTTTCTTCTTTTGCTGCTTATCCATCGAATCTCCATGCGCTTCCTTTCGTTTTTCCACTAAATTTTTTTTTATAACAATCTATCAAGTTATCAATAATCAACTTACATCTTTTGCTTTGTCTTTCAACTTCGGATTTGAGCTTTTGGTACTTATCAGTTCTGTAGACCATCACCCATGTCAAGCCTGGTCAAAGAAAGTTAATTAGAATGTGAAGTGAGCCGGGAAGGGGAACAAGTCCTGCATTCCTCCAAAGGGAGTGAGGCAAGGGGACTATCTTTACAATGAGGGGCCATTGCAGGAACATATTCCAAATGTTGAGCGATAGAGTGGTCGAGGAAGAGGAATCAAGTTTAAGCTGTTCAGTGAATTATGCCCACCATTGATTTTGTGCTTCAATTTAAGGTAATTCATAATTATATACTAACTATAGGTGCATGCAAAAGAACTCCTTTGTACAAACTATAAAATTTAAATTACCCTCTCCGAGCAGAGCAGTGCATACTGAAATAAACACTATTAATATAGTATCCGACCACATAATATTCTAGCTTTTTTAATGATTTTAATTCGATAACATAAATGAATGAAATGAAGATAAAAATATTTCGGAGGTTATGAAGTGAAACTGTTACCACAGAATGGTGTGGCAACACTGGGAAAGTGTAAACAGTGACAACAAAGGCCTCTCCGAGTGAATTACAAAGTTTTCTTTTACATTCTTGATTCTTTTATTAGGAGTTAAGTTCTTTTCTTCAAGCTGTCTCTCAATAGGAATTCAAAGGCGGTCGAGATGAAACCGACGATTGTCGCAGACGAAATGTTTCCTGAAGGTGCGGGACCATACATGGACTTGGAAGAGGTTTGTTCTTGCTTTTTCACTTTCTACTTGAAATAAGAGGAAAAGGACATTTTGCTGAAGTTCTGCGTGTTCATCAAACTGATTCTGGCACCAAAAGTGTGCTTGTGCACTACACTACAGCATTGATATCGCTACCATCCTTGTCGTACTCTGTGATCCTTGTGGTCCGTTGAAAGCACAGAGAACTGAGAAGACAACGTTGGGGATAATGGGAAGGTTAATTGGTTGCTTTGGAGGGGAGGGGGGTAAATGCACAGAACATTTAAAAAGGTTTAAATGTGATGGAGTGAGTTTGGGGGACTAGTTGTGCTGTAATGTGGGGGGGGGGGGGTGTAAATGGGGATTGAGGAAGCAGTTGGCGGATTGGAAGGTATTGTCTGTAGTAGATCAATTATTATTATTTTCATTGTTCTAAAGTATTTTTTTTTTTTTGTAGAGCGGTGGTCCAAGTTCTCTCCTCTTGGATCTAGCAGCCAATGAAAAGTCCGTGCACGCTGATTTTTTTAATGGTTCGTTTCGACTTTCTTCAAATATTAACGTGTAATTTTATATTTTTTCTGTAGATTTTGAGGACCTCTACGATGATGAAGATCTTGCCGAATAGTTAATGTCTATTTTATTATCACAAAAAAATTTAAATAAATTATTTCTTTTTCACACTTTCTTGTATTTCTTCAATTTAAAATCTATTCCTTGTTCCTTGTTTCAAAGCTAGAGCAGCTTGAAATTGAACTCAATATGCACTTCCTTTCCTAATAGTTATATCAACCATAATTTCACTCTCCCCTCCCCCATTCAAGATAAGAGAAAAAATTGCCGGCAATTATATCTGATTTCATTCTCAATTTCACTGTTGTCTTGTTTTTGTTGGGGGCAGATCCTGCCTGAAAATTTTCAGGGAATTTTCGTAGGAAATTTTCAGTTGAGTTCAGTCAAAAAGGGTTGAAGTTAGGAGTTAGGAGAACCTATTTAAATACATATTCATGATCATGTCTCAGGATGCTCTGGAAATCATTCATAATCATGTTTTTTTAAATTTATTTTAAAGACGAACGTCTTTAACCAACGATGGAGGAATGATTGAAATATGACGGGTAAGTGGTTTACGTTTAGGTGCTTGGACCCGCAGGACCAGGACGTATTGCGGGGCCAAACTATGCATAGCGCCTTGCAAATGTTCTCACACTTTCGTGAGGCCTTGTCCCCGGCAATAAAAGTAGCCCCTACACTATGGGTCCCGCCTGTACCTGTTTTCAAATACATACATAGCCAAATTGTCGTCTTAGAGGTTTCCCACAATATATCTAAATGGATGCCCGCGAAGGCTCAAGAGTAAAAAAGCTGACAACTAAAGTCAGGGAAAAAATTGATTCGAGGGTTATCCAACTCCTCGTACTCAGGACTCGTTTAATATAAAATTCCATGCATGGCAATTGGTAATTTATGTGGAAAGGGTTAAATCCACAAAGACAGCAAAACTTGGCAGACCATTTTATGGGCGGCATCGTGTAGGTCCCGGGAGGCCCGAGGCGTCATGTATAAGGGAAAATGGTTTTGGGAGGCATAATGCGTAATTTAAAAAATAAAACAAAAATTCTTGGTGCCTTAAATTGACTCGATTTGGGACCCATCTTGTAAAGTGCCCTACCGCTCGTCGTATTTAGGATTTTCAGAAAGAAAAATGGTTCCCTAGGCTGCTAACTAGTTTTATTCTATTGGTTTGCTAATGACTAATGATATACATATTATGTGCTTATTTATTAATAATTTATTATTATCTATGTCCTTCTATGATTTCTATTCTATAGGTACTAAAGAAGAAAAAGAAATCTGGTTTTCTTATTGGGCTAGGTGATACCGAATACGTCAGCAGTCCACGTGACCGCACCGACTGTCTTTCATAACTTTTTAAATGACGCTATTAAAAAGAAGAAGAATTGAGTGATTGGATTGGTTGGATTGAGCGGGAAGACGGGAGGAGAAAAATTGAGAGGGGAGGAGCCAATTCCGTTATCCAGAAGCTCATTTGTCGTCCCGATTTCGACCCCCAAGGGTTCGCTTGACGACGAAGAGAGCCGAGAGTCTACCACGACTCTCCAGTGGCGAACGCGTATTTAATGATAAATAATTGTTTTCGCACTTCATTCTCTGCTCGCCTCTCATAGAAGCACGACAACAATTTATGGAGACCACATAGTCTAATCTTTTTAATTCTCCTAATAAATCCTTCAACATTGTAAGTACTCAATATTATGCTTACCGTAATAGTTCGTTTATTTTAAATATTAATTCTGATTTTATATTGTCTTAATTAATAGAGTACCTATACTTGAATTAAATAATTTAATTATTTCACTAAATCTTGGGATACCTTCTTCGTTCTCTGGTTATCAATTTTTTTTTCATTTTTAAAAAAGAAGAAAAAACAGTAGCATGAGATAAAATTTTTGATAAACTCCGTGTCTTTATCTTATGCATGTTTATTTCCAATGAGAAGGTGCCTAATTGCTGAAGAGTATCTACTATCAAGGAAATTTTGCTTTCAAATAATTTTTTTCTTCGTTGAGGAACCTTTCCGCCTTACTGAGTTTTTTTGTTGCCGGTGCCAATGCTCACTTGACGTTTAATGGGTCATCTCGCTTCCACGTGGATCCGTTAAAAAAAAGGTCTGGTCTGGTAGTAATGGAGGAGGAATCTCAAAAAGTGGATTCTCTTAATTGGCTGCCGCTACCCTAGCCCCGACTTCCTAAGGCCGTACCCTGTAAACGTAGAATTTTTTTTTGTGAAGATCGGACCGGTAGCACGCTGGTATGGAACGTTGCCCAACAAACATACAAACATCAATGTTAAAAACATTGCACCACTGATTTATCTCCTTCTGGTCTCTCCTACCACCCCACACCTTCTCTAAAAAATAAGAAGCCCTCGAAATTTCAAGTCGATTGGTCCACAGAGTCAGTCAAAAAGCCGTTTTTTCACTCTTACAGTTAACCAGGCTGCCTCTCCAACTTGACCAATTGGCCTGTTTTGCACCCACACCTTTTCAACTTTTTGTGTGTCTTTTTCAAGATGCATTCCGCTAAGCAATGACGAAAAAATTTATGGGCAAAAAACTGAAGTTGCGGCCAATTTTGACCAGATTTTTGTACTCTGATCTGGAGATTTTCTTTAAAACAAGGCCCTTTTGCCGTTTTTTGCAAGGCCTATTGCGCACCAAGATTCTGGTACATATCTCTAATAAGAATAAGCCGTAAGAATATTTAGAATCAAATACCTAATCTAGGAATGTGGTAGCGTTCCGCCCCGCCATGCGAAACCCCGAAATTTCACCAACGGTACCAAGTGTATGTTTATGGGACGTGATTCGTAAAGAAATGCGATTTTCGGGTACATATCTAGATATCGGCTTACAATGGACCGATTTACTTGAAATGTTACAGCGACCTTCTCTAATACGATAATAGAAAGCCCTGAAAATTTCAAGTCGATCGGCTTTCAGGGAGCCGAGATATAGAACTTCAAAAACCCGGTTCTTCTCCTCCTCCTCATGTCAGACAGGGCTACAGTCTAAAATAATCAACCAATCGACCTGAAATTTTGCCCAGATCTTCTTTCCCAACACCCTTTTTAAGGATTTAGTCCGCTAAAGTCAAGCAAAAAGTATTTATAGTAAAAAAAAAAAAAAAAAAATGAATTTTTGGGGCCAAGTTTGACGCCTACCTAGTATACCTCTACTTGATTCCTTGAACCGACTAAACCATATACATATGTAAACCAGAACAGAATAAACATCCCAAATAACCCAAATCGCCCAATAGACCCAAAATGCCCAATCCACTCAAGTAGCCCCGACCTTCAAAACTGTCCGAACCACCAAAATCACCGAAACTGCCGAGATCTCCAAAACTGTCCAAACCATAAAAATCATTAACCGCCCAAACTGCCCAAACCCCCATAACCGCCCAAATTGTGAAAACCACCCAAATCACCAAAAACCTCCAAACCACCTTAACTGTAAAAACCACCCAAATCATCCAAACTGCTCCAACCTCCCAAACTGCAAAAACCACCCAAACTATAAAAAAATCTCCCAAACCTCCCGAACTGACGAAACCACCCAAACTGTAAATAAAAGCTCCACAATCATCCAACCTGCCCAAACCGCCCAAACTATAAAAATCACCCAAACTATCCAGACCTTCAAAACTTCCCAAACCTACAAAACTGTCCAGATTGTCAAAACCTTCCAAACTTCTCGAACTGCCAAGATCGTGCAAACAGCCCGAACTGACAGAACCACCCAAACTATACAAACTGCCCAAATCAGCCCAACCAACCATTACACCTAAATCCAGCAACACCATAGAAACCAATCAGACCACTCACCACCCTTATTAACAAATTGGTCGGTCAACGGAGTGTTTTTTGTAAGATTAGAAACTACGCATAGTAGGGGAAACTAGGAACCACCCCGCCATGAAAAAACTAATACGATAAGAAGCCCCGTAAATTTAATTTCGATCGATCAATAGGAAACCGAGATTTACAACTTCAAAAACCTGGTTTTTCACAGTTAAATCTTCTTCTTCGTTAGTTTGACAGGGATACAGGCTCAATCAATCAGCCAATCGCCCTGAAAGTTTGCACACAACTTATCTTTTCCAATAAAGCTGGCGCCGTTTTCAACATTTCCGCTAATAGTCCAGTCTACAGAGAAGTTTGAAGGGCCCTATCCTGCAAAAGGGGATGAAAAAGATTTTATTGTTTTAAGTGGTCCACTTGGGCCAGAACAACTGTTTTCAAAGAGTGCAGCCAAATGCTTTCCCGGCACAACTTTTGGCAGCCACAAAAGCTCGACTTTTTTCATTTTTCCACAAAACACTCGAAAATGGGAAGTATTTTGTGGAAACCACTTACCTATAGTATAGTAGCAATTACTAGCAAATTAAAGAAGACAAAATTCTGCGTCTATTAAAAATAAAATTTCAAGATAAATGGTCCACGGCGAGCTGAAAAAACGTAATCCGATTTTTGAATTGAGTATTCACTCATTCTCAAATTTTCTCTCTGAAGTATGCCTAGAGTTTATCATAGATTACTTAACTCATTTTTAAAATTTTTCGACTTATTCCCTATGGCCATAGAATTTTGAAACAATAAATTCCTCTAACTCAGCCCCTGGTTTGTTCTGGCTGCTCATTACGAGTTGCCCATTTCCCCGGCCCCTAGGCTCTTTCACACCACCTTTTGCCGCTCAATAAGTAAAGCTAACAATTTTTTATCAACTAACTGAATTTTTAGGCCTGGTATAGACCTTAAAATTAAAGTTAAAATTGGTCTGTCGGTTTCTCACATTCCCATTTTTTCTTCACTAAGGTACCCATGTACCTAACAAAAATCTCTTCCGATAATATTCATATCCATAAAATAGAAGACCCTAAATCCCCATGAAATAAGTCAAGACGTATAAGAAGTCAGGACTTGGATCAAATTGATTTGTGTGAACAGAGTGGACTAATTCTGAAATTAAAATTAGCCCTCCAACCCAATTTTTCTCCCCTTTTTCTGCTTGCTGTCCTTAGTAAGTCGATTAGATATCCCTTCTTTTTTCGGCATCTCCTAATGTATTTTTTTTTATTTGATGGAGCTTAAAATACCTTTACTCGTAATACAATTTCAAAAAAGGGGAGGAAAAAAAAAGAAAGGTTGTATAAGAACAGTCAAGTGATTACGACGATGCAGTGCTCTGACCAGAATCTTAAATAAATAATGTAAGTTATTTAAGGATTTAAAAAAAAAACATTCGTTCTTATTTCGATGGCCACAAAGAGTTGGTAAATCGAAAATTTTAAAAATCTATGATAAACTCCGGTCAGTGATCAACAATGATATCAACTTTTCAGGGCTTTTTCTTGTCTTCAAGACAGTCTACAGGTCGGTTGGCACTGATCAAACATGGCCTATCAATGGATCAATGGCCACAAAAATCAATTAATACATAATTAATAATAATTGATTTCAATTAATTTTAATAATATAGGTACATACTACATAAAAGGTACCTACTGTTTAACAATAATCTTATTTTAAAAAATCTAGGAACGCGACAGCGTTCCGACCTGCCAAGCATAACAATCAAATAATTAAAATGATTTTTTTAATGTAAAAAAAAAAAAAAAAAAAAAAAAAAAAAAATGAAATGAAATAGGTATGTAATACACACAAAGTTACATACCTACCCATACATAGTTTGTGGTTTTTTGTTTGAATCATTTGGAGGTTTTTACAGTTTAGGATGTTTCGATAGTTTGGAAGGTTTGGTTGGTTTGGGCAGTATTGTTGATTTGAGTGTTTTTTACAATTGGGGCAGTTTTTACTACCTGTGAGCTACACTGCGAGGTAGTTGTCCAGTTGGGGAGGTTTGGGCAGATTTAAGTCTGGACAGTAGTTGGGGTGATTTAGGTTGTTTTTACAGTTTGGGTGGTAAGGGCAGTTTTGATCATTTGCGATTTTTTTTTTCTTTCTTTCAATTTGGGTGGCTTAGACAGTTTGTAGGATTTAGTTAGTTTATACAATTTGGTTGATTTCGACAATTCGCGAGGTTTGAGCAGTTTTGAAGGGCTGGGCTGCTTGTGTGGTTTGAGCAGTTTGGAATCAACTGATTTTTATTAGGTAACCGATTTTTTTTTTTTTTTAAACTGATTTTCATTTGGTGATTTTTATTTACTGATTTTGTATTCCTGGTTGTGTGTTCCTCACCCAAAAAACACTGAAAAATAATAGATTTGTTTGAAATTTCAGACATAAATTCCTCATTTATTTGCTGAGGTGATGAAAATGGATTCGGAATCGTATTTCTCAGCCTACTCCCATAGAATCCATGTTTTTTTTAATTGCCTAACGTATACACGTTCTCCAATTTTTCCTCCCCTAAATCTTCCCGTTCCGGGGGGAGGAACCTCAAACACCCAGGGACTGGGCCAAATAATTGTCAAAGTGCGGGAATCGAACCCGCGACCTTTGTGCCCGAGAGGATTAGTACAAGGGCCACTCGTTCCAAACCCCACGGCCACGCAGGTCCCCTAGAATCCATGTTTTTTGCGAAATTCAAAAGTAAAAAATTTCGGGTCGTAAGATGCATTGGTCACGCAACAACCAAAAATTGGTTGAAAGGGACTTCTTAGTTTTTAAACCCCCTGCTTTGTGCCTACCCTATCGACTTCTATTTCTGATGGCCCTGTTTTCCGTGCCCAGACTTTCCAATTTTTGTTTCCGGACAATAGGCCGAGTCCCCCCCCCCCCTTTGTGCGATCGGCCCCAGCCCATAAAAAGTAATAAAAAAAGTGTTTTCACATCCATTTCGATCATGGAAACACGAAACCTGACTCCTATCAAGGGAATTTGAGCCTCCTCCCCTCCCTTGCGAACTTATAGGAAATATGTACCCATTCATACCCGTGGTTTCTCGGGTATTCTAGATTAACCGATAAGTCGACAACCAAGTTAATCGTGAGTGTAAGGGTTTTTAAAAGAAAAGTGACTGGGAATTGGGATAAGGTAATTTTGGGGATAAGGGATAAAGGGGATGATAACACTCTCTTGTCCCTGACAACAATGTATTTACTATTTCTTTAGTTAAAATTAAATTACACATTAAAGTTCTTCTTAATTAATCTTAAATAATAATCATATTCCCAATGAAATAATAATGTTTTTGTGACATTCTCCAACAAGGAAACCTACTAGACCTACTTAGAAACTCATACCTTTTTCTATGGCGAGGACCTTCTCGACCTGGGAATCGCTGTACAGGCGACTGGCCACGAGCCCCTTGCCCTCAGGCGGTTTTGTAGGTTGGCCCCCACTTCGGAAAATCTTCGGTCTTCGTCCATGTTCCTGTTTAATTTTCCGAGATCATTGTCCAAGGCCCTCTTTTCTTTTGATGTTGTTTATTATTTCGTGGAGGCCTTTGCTACTCTCGGATTTTTCCCGATGTTCTGGC
Source organism: Orius laevigatus (assembly GCA_018703685.1). Taxonomy (NCBI): domain Eukaryota; kingdom Metazoa; phylum Arthropoda; class Insecta; order Hemiptera; family Anthocoridae; genus Orius; species Orius laevigatus. The sequence goes on along the minus strand of JAGWEN010000136.1, from coordinate 59,550 downwards.
CTCCGACTCCTAGGGACCATACAAAGGGTGCTCGGCCAGCTGAGAAACCTCACATTAGTACACAAAATGTACCTACCCACTCATTATATAACTCATATTGAATTTTATGAAGTATTTTTGGAATTCATTCATCCGTGGTCCCCTTATTTTCATAAAAATAATGTTGAGGTTAGTATTCTCAGAAAGATTACGAAAAAAATAAGACTTAAAAAAGACTATTATAGAATTCCGTTGAGAAAAATGACAGCTTGTCAAGAACAGGCGGTCGATAGAAGCCCTCCTTGACAAATAAAAGGGACAGAACTGGGACGAACAGTAAAACGTGTTTAATAGACCACGTGCTCTGGAAAAATCAAAGAATTCGAACATTTAATTGCATGTCACCTATATTTTGTTAGGATATTAAAATTTAAAAAAAAAAAAAAAAAAAAAAAAAAAAAAAAAAAAAAAAAAAAAAAAAAAAAAAGAATCCAAAACATGATGGGAACAAAATTATACCGATTACGTAATCAACCATTTTCGTTCTTTGTACTTGAGGTAGACCAGCTTTCTTGGGAAAGAAGGTGCGTGCAAAATTTCAGGTCTATTGGTTGATTAGTTTAGGCTGTAACCCTGTCTGAAATGAAGAGGAGTAGGAGAAGATCTCGGGCCCCTGCTAACCGATCGTCTTGAAATTTTCAGGGTTTCCTATTATTGTCGTATAGAAGGTCTCTGTTAAATTTCAGGGCAAATCGGTTCATAGTAAGCAGAGATCTAATAACCCAAAAATCATGGGATTTCGCTTGGCGGGGTGGTACTCTACCGCTGTCCTAGATTTACTAAATTCACAGGAAATTTTATTCTTTTTTAGTTAAAAAGTTTTCGTTTACGACGTACGATTTCCAAGGTATAGGTAGGCGATAAACCGCGAAAACACGCCAACCGGGAGGGGTTTAGTTAAGTACAGTTCGGGACTTTTTTTTTTAGTTGATCAGTGGATTCGCCTACATATTATTGCCACCCAATCATCTCCGCCACAGCACTCTACGGGGTAGGTATCTGGGGATTGCAGCACGGAGATGGTTTAGAAAGGGTTCAGGTGCATTGATTCAAATCTATGCTGTTTTTGCCTCGTAGTACCCCTAATGTTTTTGTGCGTAGAGATGCCTGGTAGAGATCAAGCTGCAAATCTTTAAGTTCGCTCTAGGGTGGTGGGAAAAACTGATTAGCATGGAAGAAAACAGGTATCCGAAGACTCTGTATAAAAGCCAAATCCTTTCTATTGACACTGACGATAAACGGTATAATTGGGCAAGAAATCTTTGGGACTTAATATATGAGTTAGGTTTTAACTATGTATGGGACAAACCCAATCCCGTGATTATCAACTGGTCGAAAGACAGCATTCTAAGAAAGTTTAAGCGGTCGCTTTGGGAGAATGACAGCTTAAATATTTCTCAGTCATCTTTTAATAATCACTTCAAATTAATATGCACCTCATTTCTGCTTGAAGACAACTATTTAAGTTCTAATACCTCCCTCCAAACCAAACGCTTATTCTCACAGCTTAGAATGAGCAGCAAGAAAATTTTCACCATTTATTTTAACAGTTTTAAATATACCTTTAACTCAAATAATACATGCTACTCTTGTAACTTCAATAGCCCAGATACCCTCACTCATTTCTTCACTGATTGTCCAGCTTTCCACGATTTACGCCATGAGTTCCTTAAGAATTCTTCTATTTCCTTTGACAATTTCCTTAACCTTTTAAAAAATTTAGATTAAAAAAAAGAGATTTTTAATTTCCTAAATGCTGCCTTAAAACTGAAATCATCTTAAAATTTTCTTTCTTGTCTTTTATTTAACCTCGACCAATCCTTTCTCAAAATTTTAGATTCAATAATCAAGATTCATGTGACGTGAGCTCAGAACTGAAATAGCTTATTATAACTATGTACCTTTAATTTTTCACCATGTTTTATTTTATTTAGATTGGTACAGCGTTTTTTTTTTTTTTTTTTTTTTTTTACATATATTATTTTATTTCATTAATTTTTTAAAATTCAGTGCCATCGAAGGGGCTATCGACCAATACCTGTAGGTACGTGAAAGTTGTAACGGCATTATAGCTTATACAAATAAAGACTAATAATAATAATATTATTGCCACCGTAAAATTATCAAGATAAATTTTATGCCTTTAATTGTTTGGTACTAATTAAAATAATCGAAACAACCCATCAAGAATTAAAAAATAATATTTTTTACGACCCTTTCAAAAGAAAAATCGACATTTGAATGACAGTAGTCCTATAAAGTTTGCCAGTTACGTAATCGTACTTTTGCTTGTTTATTTCTTCCCTATGGTTTCTCTTTGAAATTGAAATCTTGTCACCAATATTTGCTTATTGGCTTCCTTTTAGCGGATTTTTTTGTCGTTCATCAATCGGTTTGGAAATTGCATAAATCAAAAACATCCTTTGATAAACAAAATCTCGTTTAATACAATGTTACGCAATGAAGATACCTTGAATTTTGTTTTCTTTCCTAAAGTAAAACCCAAATGGGTCATTACTCATCATAAATTAGGGTTGGGGTAAATTTAAATCTCCGATTGTCTCGCAAGTTGAGAAATTGTGTTTTCTGTCGATGAAGTGAAAAATAATTTTGCTCTATATTTTTTCATCATTTCCATTTTATGCTAACGAAGATGTTTCGCATTACGTTTTCTAAACCAACCGTAAAATGAAACCTTTTCATTTTAGAAGTAGAAATTGAAAAATGAAAGTTAAAAATTAAAGCCAGATAAGCTCAAAAAGTTCTCTTGAGCTCCACCACCAACCAATTTCATCTGGACTTAGAACTTTCAATTAGGTTTTAGCGGATTTTTTAATATTAGCTTTAATATTAGAACTTTTAATATTAGCCACCAACTCGCTTCGTGAGAAAGTATGTGGTAATTTTTTCAAATTCTTCAAATCTAACAGGTTTTCTGTTAATGGGAGCGATTTGAAGTGTCAAAATACATGAAAAATGGACATAGAGGTGGCAAACATTTTAAAATATTTTTATTAAGTACTTCCAGTTACTTCCTCGATGATACTTTATTCGATTTTTTTAAGTGGTAAAACACCCTCGAAAACTCAAAAATGGTCATTTTTTCGCATTTTTAAAGAGTATTTTTGCTCATGGAAATTTTTTATCTCTAACTTTATTCCTCACCCCATAAAACGTTGGAAAATCATAGTTTTGTTTGAAAGTTCTGACATAAAAATTTGTCATTTATTTGCTGTGGGTGCACGTTGGAAACCATTTTTTTTTATTTGCCAAAATATGGTTTCCAGCGTTTTTCGTACGTGTGAGGAACACGAATTTGAAGTTTTGAGATAAAAAATTTTTTTTTTTTAAGTTTTAAAGTGCGAAAAATGACCATTTTTTTTGTTTATGTGTGTTTTTGAGGGGTTGTACCACTTGAAAAAATCGAATAAAATATCATCACTGGTAGTACCTACTTCATAAAAATGTTTTGAAATTATTTTTGCCACCTCTTTAACATGTCTATTTTTCATGTATTTTGAAATTTGAAATCGCTCCCATTAACAGATTTTTAGTACGAAAAATTAGAAAAAATTACCACATATTCTCACATGGAAAAGCTGCAAATAGTTTTTTGCTGCTTGTAAAAATCTGCATTAGGGCAAAAGATATTGAAGGAAAACGAAAAAAGTTCAAAAATTTGATTTTTAGCTTTAGCTATCATTAGGAAGCGAGTTGGAGGCCAATATTATAGAAATTATAGAAAATATTATAGAATAACTAGCCAATATTATAGAAAAACTATTATAGAAAAAAGGCGTTTCAAAAAGTCGTCCCTGGACCGATTGTCTTGAAATTTCCCACAAATCTTCTGAAAAATCCCGGAAAATTTCAAGTTGGTCGGTCTAAAGAGAGCTGAGGAAACGCGATGCCCTTTTTGGGTTGAGTTTCGGCTTTCATACACTTTTCTTTCTGAAAAAAGAGAGCTCCCTGACTATTTTTGATGTTACTAAACTGAAAATATCCCCAAGCATTTTGAAAATAGCATAAGTAGCGTAAATCAGTCAACATAAAAGCTATTTTCAACCCTTCTTGTTGACGAATATCCGGAAGTTATGCAAAGCTATTTTAAAAACAGCCCGTTAACCTTGGTCTTATCCAATCTTTTTTTTTAAACCTCAAACTCATAATCCTTAATTTTTTTAAGAAGGGGGTTGGGTTTATATAATCATAACTCCCTTTTTGGTCATTTTTACTCACATAATCGGATTTTCAGCCTATATTTATCAATGAGGATAAATATAGCCCCCTCTCTTTCATCATAGTGCTCTTAAAATAAATGTAGATTAGATTTTGAATTTCCTCCCCAACCACACTAAAATACACTCTTTAGATCAATTTGGTTGGAGGGGCTTAATGCATGGCGGCCATTGTGAGGGTTTTAAATTAGTCCTCTAGTCCTCATTTCATATTAAAAGTTATAAGGATAATCCTTATAACATACTAAACCTGCATAACATAAATAAAACAATGGACATCTCCTTTCATTCCAAAAATGACTTGGACTGTGGGCACCTCCCCATTATCACCAGTATAGAGATTTTTAAAGTAGAATATCTCCGGACCAATCTAGGCATAACTGTATAGGCATAATATGTATACCGGTGAGCTTGTATAGCTATATCGATGCATTATTTAGTATGATTTATTGTGGTTGTTATTATTATTATTATCATTATTATTATTATATTTTATTCCCCTTTATTTTATTATATATAGCCCAACCCTAGATAGGGCCTCGGCCGTAGATATTCCACTTCAAAAATCTCTATACTGGTGATGATGGGGAGGTGCCCACATAGTCCAAGTCATTTTGGGAATGAAAGGGAGATGTCCATTGTCTTATTTATGTTATGCAGGTTTAGTATGTTATAATAATTTATAAAGTTTACCTAATAACTTTTTTTTTTTTTTTTTTTTTTTTTTAAGGCTAATTTTCATTTTATAACTTCAAATAATATGAAATCAGGACTAAGGTGGCTAATTTAAAATCCCCACATGGGCCTACATGGGCCCTCCAACAGAATTGATCTAAACTCTAAACTGGTGGTTGGTGAGGAAGTTCGACTCTAGGGGATTAATTTTTTTTCTCTCACATGTTTCCAATAAGCAGCACGTTGGATGAACTTTGGGGCTTAATTTTTTCCTCTCCAAGTTCCTTACCAATAAGCAACTCCTGGAATAACTCTGGGTTTTCAATTTTTTCCTCTCCCAAGCATTGAATTACTCTGGGTGGTCAATTTTATTTTTTCCTCTCTATACAGCTCGATGGATAATTCTGGGGGTTAATTTTTTCCTCTCGCAAGCAAAGCGCCTAATGAATAAGCAACACGTTGAATAACTCTGGAAGATTAATTTCAATCAAAAGCCATGACCAATGTACATCAAGTAGGCTATCTATATCTCTGGTGGGTTAGTTTTTTTCCTCTCGCAAGCAAAGCTCATTTGGTCGCCTCCGAAGGGACAAACATGGATAAAGTTTCAAAATACGTGCCCGAGGGAGGAGCATGGGAAGGAGTAGGAATTTGACCTCATAGTGAAATGTAAACAAACGGTTTTGATACATATACTTCGGATTTATAAATTTTTTTTATCTTCCTGGATTCGATTATCTTCCTGCCCTAATCGAATGTTTTGCTTTGGCAAAAAGTCAATAACAAGATCGTTTCCTCCTCTTCGACACAGAAAATGCAGATTCCTCTGACACTCCAATGACGGAGTTGCCCTAACTGTAGAACTATGTGGGTTCTCTACCTTTCATTATTATTTTCTTATTCAATTGTTTATGACCTTTTATTTTTCCATTTATTGAAGAAAACCATGGAAACGAAGATGAATCACCACAACCACATTTCTCAGAACTATGGACCTTTGGGGAGCTTAGTCGGTGAGAAATACGTGGTCGGCTCAGAATGTTATTGTAAGTAAAAAGGAACCAAAAGTTCGATTTTATTATATTTTTTTTAAATATTTCAGCTATTTTGCAACAGTTTCTTGGAAGATTACTGATGGAGGATAAGACTCTGAGGACTTTCAGACGAAGTTTTGATTTCTCACAAACTATTCAAAAAGTAAAAAAAAAAAGAAATCTTAATTTTGTCTAACGGTATAATTTTAGGATTTGATCCCACTTCTGATTTACGTCAAAGACAAAAAGAACGTAACGCACATTACTGTCAAGTAAGTTTTCTTGCAATGTGTAATTTTTTTTTTTAATTTTAATTTTTTAAATAGAATTTTAGCTAATTTAACAACTCCAGTTGATTTCCTCCTTCCGATCGACGTCATGAAAAAAACAGACGCCGGTCGTAATGTCGTCTGTGAACTTAGTTGGCTCTTATTTTCATGCATACAAGCATTTTTGGAGCCAAAGTCGACAAGAAAGATAATCGATAATATTCGAGACGTAATTGAGAAGGTAAAAAAAATTCTTTTAATTTTTTGGAGACTTTTTTAACTGTTATCCACTTGCCTCCTTATGTCAAATAACGTATTCAATTATTAAAAAGTATGTTAAACAATTCTTAAGTCATTTGTTACGTCTAAACCTTGGGCTCGAGTGTGACCTAAGATATTTTTTTTAAAACTACATAATTCCCCAAATTATTTTCTTTTATATTAAATATTTTAATGTTTTATATTTCAGGATAAATAATTTTAAATGTTTATTTTTTAAATTATTTAATTATTCGGTATGTAAGTAAAACAGGAGGGTTCATCATGAAAAGGCGAAGAAGGGTCGTTTGGGGTCGTGGCTTCAGATCTTCAATCCTGTGTGTTTAAGTTTTGAGGTAAATTTCGAAAAAATGTTACTCGTCATAAAGTGAGCAGGTAATGGAAATTTATTTTGATATAAACTTTAGTGTTAAAAATCAAAATGACTGTGTATCTCAAGTGTTCTTTTGACTGTTTAATTTTGGATTAAACATTTATAAAGGACATTATACTGTGTCGGACGGCCTGGAAAGTGGCAAAAGTGAAGTGAGGGAGGGTCGAATGGACCAAAAATGGCTTAGAAAGATGTAAAATTTTTTGCTTTCATTTCATTTATGCTCCTAATTCCTTTTTTGCCTCTTTTTTGTTTTTCTGATAGGGTGAGCAAATGAATAAGGAAGACTACGAATTGTTGAACGACAGTATGATATTGTTGAGGAATATTTTGTATTTGCCTGAAATGAAACCGAGTGAATCAGGGACCTCGAGTAAAAATCAGATCATTTGGAATTTATTCGCACAAAATATGGACAAAGTAGGTTTCCGAAGTTTGGTTGAAAAGTTAATTTGAATTTTGAAGGTCCTCATTCAATTGATGACGAGCGGACACGAAGGGGAATGGACGTTGGCTTTGGTTCAAGTCGTTTCTCTTTTGTATAAAGATCAAAATGCTGTCGCTTTTGGAAAACTGCTTAGTATGAGAGTTGAGGCATCCTTTTTAAGTGAAAGTTCTGATAATGAAAGCAACACTGTAAGTTTAAAAATAAATATTTTCATTCAAATTTTGGAAATAGGAAAGGAGGTCGGATGATTTGGCCCCTTCGGACTATTCCGACATGAGCGGGAGCGAGGAGGAGTTCCCGAATTATTCGTTGACTAAAAAAGGGTCTTGCCCTCGAAAAGCGTCTAAGCAGAGCAACCAAGCTGTAAGGAACGAGGATTCCGGAAAAGGGAGTCTTTCACCCGAAATATCTGATTGTGGATACGTCACTCAGCTTGAAACTCAAGAATCTGTATCGCCTTCGAGCAATGATGATGATGCTCCTAACAGGCAAGTTTTGACCAATAAGCCCCCGTTTTAGACAGTTTATGGACTTTTTTTTTTAAATTATTATTATTATTTTTTTTTTTTCGACCTTAATGGTGGATAGCTTTTGAACGTGTTTTGACAGTTTATTGTTTTTGGCCGTTTTAGACAGTTTTGGGACTTTTTTTTTTTTTTCTCGAACCTTTAAGATAGTTTTTGATCGTATTTTGACAGTTATGTATAGAGAATTTTGAACGGTTTTTTAACCGTTTGAGACAGTTTTTGAACGTGTTTTAACATTTTTGACTGTGTTAGAAAGCTTTGGAGGGTTCTTTGACAGTTTCAGATAGGTTTAAAACTTGTTTTGACCGTTTTGGGCCAATTTTTCAGTTTTTTTGGTACGAGAAACAAAGGTTTTTAGTGTTTTTAGCCAGAAAAACCGTCGTTTTTCCTATTTTGCATAGTTTTCAATTGACGGGAAAAGGTACGGGGAAGTCAGGGAAATTGTTTTGTCTACAAATTGGTTTAAATTAGGCTTTTCGGGGGAAAAAAAATTATTTTTTTATTTTTTCCCCCGTTTTGGGACATTAAAAAAAATCATTTTAATTAATTTATTTATTAATCTATTTAACAGTTTCAAGCCAATGCATCAAAAACCAGGAAACATGATCCACAGAAGCCGCTTTAAAGATGGAAAACCGTCTTTGACTCTTCAAGAAAAAGAAGATTTGAAGCGAAAAAAATTGATGAAGAGAAGTCGCACTAATGTGTACGTTTCTCAACCTTTTCTCAGCTCCACGAAGACCGGTTGACTTGAAATTTGGCAAAGTTCTTCTTTAACATGGGGGGAGCCCTAAAAATTTCAAGTCAATTGGTCATAGGACCTGAGAAAACTAAGAGTTGTATCTAAACGAATTCGAACATTATAGGATGAATATGAAAGCACTTTTTCACCATACTCCGACAGACGAAGACATTTCTCAGCTACTCAAAGAGTTCACAATCGACTTTTTATTAAAAGGCTACAACTCTTTGCTTTGCGGGTTATGCGACCTTCTTCTTCAAACTCGAGTTCACGTCTTTTTCGACATCTCGCACTTTTTCTGGCTCGTCACCTATTTCCTCAAGTTCGCCGTGCAGCTTGAACTCGATCTAGAGCATATCAGGTTTGCTTTTTCTTCGATCTAAATTGTTTATTTAAAAATTAACTTTCCAGCTCGGTCCTTTCTTATAAAATCGTCTCGTTTTTGACATTCGAAGGCGTCGAACTTTGCGAGCAGATTGAAAACGCAAATATTGATTCGGATTATGATATGACGCCATTTCTCAAAAGGATTCATATGGTAGGTCGAAATTTCATGGTTTTACCTCACTATTGACTTTTAAGGTGGTGAACGCCATAAGGGAATTTATCCAAACCATCAATTCATATGAAAAAGTTGAAAATCTAAACGAAAAAAACAAAATGCATCTTCTAAAACTTCAACGTAAGTCGTGTGATAATTGAATTTTTAGGTACCTAACACGTAAAAAACTAACATCTTAACATAATATTTGGTTTAATCTTGTACATAGTAACAAATTAATCAAAATATGTTTGGGGTTCTTTTTTTTTCTTGTTTTGCGTGATCCTTTCACTATCCTTTCTTTTTATTGTGGGTTGGGAGGGATATTTAGTGTTTTTGTTGGCACCCCTAGGTTTTTTATAACAGCCCCAAAGGGGAACCTTCGTTTTCACTAATTAAGGTTAGAATAGACAAGCTCATACATGTAGCTGACCCTAACCATCGGATTACATAAAACATCGAACTCACAATACACTATGAACTGTGAAGTTCCCCTTAAAAACTATTTCTGTTCTTAAAACGGCGGCATATCAAGTAGATGAAAACTTTTTTAGGAAAAATTTGCGAGACCAAAGAGCTGCGGTGTTTATTTGTTTTATTGCTACGTCAGTTTAACCCCAGGCTTCATAGTATTCAGTACCTCCAGGACGTTATTGTCACCAATCACATGCTTTTGTCGTTTATCGACTGCGGTTTTCTACCCAATACCAACGCCATTCTTCAAATACACCTGAGGCAGTAAGTTTTTGTGAGAGTCGCATGTAAAAATAAATTTCCTGTTTTTTTATTTTTATTTTTAGAAAATGTTATGTAATGATTGAGGCTAATGAAGCGTTCCTTTTAGATTTGTTGCAGTTGACATAATTGGACAGTATGGTAGGATTTTGGAAACGTTCCAACAAAATGGCGAATTTTTGAATGATTGCGTTTTTACAATGATGCATCATGTCGCCGGAGACCTTGAATCAGTTTCTGCCCTTTTCCAGCCCAAAATTCTAAAAGCTTTCAGCCAAATATGGGAAACTGACTTTGAACTTTGCGATGTTAGTTGAATGCCAGCTCGAAATAATATGTGACTAATTTTTTTTTTTTTTTTTCAGGATTGGAATGATTTGGTACATTATGTTATTTATAAGTTTTTAAACATCTCGGGCCCGATAGCAGTCGTGCAAGAAAAAAAGATAATACTTCAAAGCCTGTTTTGACAATTCAAGAGTAAACATTAAAAAAAAAAAATAAATAAAAAAAAAAAAAAAAATAAACTTTTATATTCCTTTTTCTAGGTGGTCCAAAAAAGATCATGACAGCCTCTTTTGGTTTTATGTCCAATGTGCCAAAGGAAAAGACCCAGTCGGAGATGTCGTCAAACTCTACAGCGACGAAGGTGTTGAGCAAAAAACAAGAATTGGGGTAATTTATTTAATAATAAGGAACAAAAAAACTAATTTAAATTCTAGGTTATCGAACAGTTACTAAAACAAGATATAATAAATTCAAAACAATATAACAAACTCATGGAAAAAGAGCATATTACGGTTTGTATTGTCAATTTAACTTAACAGTCTATGTGGGCAACTTCCCTATAACCGCTTGAGTTCTTATATCACTAAAAAGCTCTTTAAAATAGCTTTCTAACGGTATAAATAGCCATATTGGTCGAAAAGTGTGGAAGTTACCGACATTAAAACGTTCAGTTGTGCAGCATTGAATGTTAAATTACCAATATTTTAGGTTACGGGGATTCGTTCGAAAATTTACCCCACCAAGATTGACGAAATCAAGCTTTTGACAGGTGCAGATCATATATTTTTATTCAAAAATCTCTAAGTAGGAATTATTTACAGAAAATTTGAAGCGAGATAATAAATTTGGATTTGTGATTTGGGTTCAAAAAGTGTTGCTGGAAGCTTGTCATGCTAAATTGAGTCGAAACTTGAAATCGAAGCAAATGATAGAACCCGTTCCTTATCACTGTTCATGTAAGAAATTGAGGATGATTAGGAAAGGTAAATTGATTGAAAATTCAGTGTTGCAGGAGCCATTTCCTCTTATCACTTGGAGCGGCGAGCAATGTTCGATTATGCAGAGTCAGGTCTTCCTTTTGCTCCTTCACAAACTCGGCTTGGTTTTGCCATCAAAAACGGGGAAAATTTTTGCTCGTATACCACACTCGTGGAGTCCCACCACGATGTACGAAATCGCCGAAAAACTCGGACCTTTGCAATCAGGTTCGCTTTTGAATTCCTGTTTTTTTCTTTTTTTTTTTAATTTTAATATTTTTTAAAGATTGGATTAAGTTTGACGTTTCAATGTTAGTGCGAACCGAACCCAATTTAAAACAAAATCTCTGCACTTTGCCCGACACTTCTGACACGCCCATGCAGGTAAATGAAAAACTTGAAATTTGATTTAATATATACATTTTTTTTTTAAATTTTTAGATCTGAGAGAGTTATGGATTACTAAACTAAGATTCCTATAGACTAAGATTTTACATTTTATTTACAAATAAACATGAAACGACAAAAGATCCAAGGTACCAACATGCCTCAGGATCCAGTGAGATTTGACCCTGTTTGGTCAAAAGTTCAAACTTTTAATGGGGACTTAAAACATTTTTAAATTGAGGAATAAGGCGAGACCATTTTTTCCCCTAATTTTGCCAAAAATGCTTAAAACGGTGCTTTTGTTTTTGTACAAATGCTTAGCTTGCAGCAGGCTCTGCAGATAAACTTTAAGGTTATATTTATATAGGCTATCCATAACCTAAATCATAATTAGTTTGTAGAGAATGCTGTATTAGGTATTTTATTATTGTATAAAGGTTTTCGTGAAATGAATTATTCATAAAATCGTTTAAAATAGAGGTAGGTGCTATGTAGGAAAAGTTGGAAAGCACTGAGCGATGGAACAATGTTTGAGGACAGACAATGGGGTATAAACCACTTCCCTAACCAGGACAGGCTAAATAAAAATAAAAAAATCCTTCCGGTATCCACCTTTGTGCCTTATATGACTGATGGGATGGTTTCAGCTGGCTAGTGTCTTGTAGTTCCTGGAGAAAAACTTTGCACTTGGAGGCTATCTAGTTGCTTAACTCACAATAATTCTCGATGTTCAGATAAAACTCAATTTTGCCCGAAGTGTTGTGTACCTCATTGCTTGTTCCGATAACGTCGCTAAAGCACTGTGGGCCCTGGTTCAAAATTCTTGCCGCAGGCCCCTTCTACATAGCTGGAGAGTGGGATAAAATTACATATTTACCTACCCAACAAACTAAAAGACCCTCATCCAATAGTCCCCCGAACTTCCAAAACCTCCCCTAACTTCCACTACCTCCCCCACACTCCCCCCAAGTTTTCCCCACATTCCCTAATTACTATTTTATTATTATTATTTTTAATTATTAGAATAGAATAGTAGAGTAGAATAGAATAGTAGAATAGAATAGAATATATGTTGATTTAAGAAATTTATACATGGATTACAAATTTTTTCATGAACAAATGTCTTTATCGCAAAATTTACAAAAAAATTAATTCTATTTATTTGTATTCTGTAGCTGTAAATGACACAGTTGATGTATATACAATTGTCAGGTACATGCAGGTATACAGTGTTTGACCATAAAATTCTAACTACAAAATTAATAACTAATTAACAACTTAATTAAAATTATAAACTATAAAATTCTTTTATAGTTTATAATATTATATAGTTTAATTACAAACTACACTCTATTCGCCTTTCCCAATTTCCCCTTAGTTTCCCATCCATTTCCAATCACCCCCTCCACTCTCCAACTAGTCCCCCCCCCCACCAAATAACCCCCATCCCCCAATCATCCCATCCAATTCCAACCACCCCTAAATCCCAATTACCTGCGCTGGTTTTAGCAGACCACATAAAACCTGGTGGCAACGCCACTGGTTTTTGTCCATACTTCACGGGAGCATATATATTAGGTAGATTTCTTTCAGAAATTTTTTTTTTTTTTTTTAATTTAATTGTTTACCTAAATATTAGATCGCTGTACCCTTGAATACTCCAATCGTTTTAAATAGTCCCCCATTTTCTTTACATATATAGCTTCATGTCTAGTGATGGTGTTTTAGCGAATTTTTGTTACTTTTGCATTTGTGTGTTTCATGTTCTATGTATTACCTACTTAGCCCTTTTGACATTTAGCTAGTTTTTAAAATCCTCTTTTTTTTTTTTTTTTTTTTTTTTTTTTTTTTTTTTTTTTTTGTGAGCCACCTTTTTAGCAAGTCGACAAAGGAAAAAGGAGGCTCTTGAGCCTTGTTTTATTTTAAACAATTTTTAAAACAGCCTTATCCCCCAGGGGTGAAAAAAAAAAAAAAATTCCTGGGAGAAAACTTGTTACTCTGCTGGCAGATGTATAGCTATAGAATTATTTAATATTTAGTTTATAAATTATAATTTTTTTTTTTTTATAAAAACTTGTAGTAGTAGTAGATGTTGTGTGAAAATAAATTTATTTTATGTCATAAGTTGTAGCCATTGAACTATTTGTTCATTGGTTCATACTGATGTTCATCCTTTTTCTGTTCCATTTTTCCAAAGACTTTACATTTGAAAGAATCTGAAATGAATTTCGCGACAAAATAGAATTCTCCATCTTTGTCGATGTTGTCGAGCTGGATATTTGCGATGAGCTTTCCTAGAGCGGCGATTCTAAATAATGGATAGTTTTAGTATTTGAATGTCTAATTATTACTTTTTTATTTTCAAGACGACTCTATTGCTTGTGTCGACCTCTTGAAGTATCAATTTGCTATCGATGATGTCTTTGTTGATGCTGTTTGTGAGTTGAATTTGTACGAAGTTGATTTCTTCTTCGGTTATGTCTTTCATGAAAAGCTGAGTTCAAAGAATATTAGTTCCTGTTCTGATGATTCTAGTTACTGTCATAACAAGCAAAGGTGGCTTTATCGAAATGTATTTATCGACAACATAGGTGTAATTGACAGCTTTGACTCTCACTTGAAGGCAAACACGGCACAGCCCATATTCAGCTTCCATTTTTTCAACGTAGTGTTCTTCTTTGAATACAATCTCACGGCTTTCCACTAAAATCAGGAATTTCAATTTGAAAATAAATTTTTTTTTTAACTCACTCATATTTCTTTTCACAATGCATTTATCTTCAGATTTGTAAATGATATTGTGCATTTTTCCATCAGGAAATATTGATTCGAAGATTAAAACATAACTGGCATTAATATTATGGATGTCAGATTTATTCTTTAGAATTAGAACAAACCTAAAATATTATTTATTAGCATTTATAAAAAATATTAATATAAAATAGTACTTGATGTCACTTCCGATTAAAACTTCTTCTTCAAATTGAAAATCGATTTCTAAGTCGTCGCACTTTGAATTTGCTGCATAATCGCCGACGCGGTTCCTTGTTTTAAGGACGGTGTAAATTTGTGGCGTGCTTTCTGGAAAGAAGTAATTGTCTAAAGTATGTCCAGACATAACTTCCTCAAAATCCCCTTTTGGATTAAGCAGGGTTTCCAGGGCATTATGTGGCCAAAAATAGTCAGAAAGTGACTTCTTTCACAGAAATAGTTACATAAAAGGCGAGTTTATAAACGAAATTGGGCAACCACAAATAAGGCCATTTGTAGCATATCGGAAAACTTCACACTAAGCCAGAGTCAATGAAAAAGCCTAAACTGGCAACCTAGCCAATGAAGAGACCAAAAAATTTTATACAACAAAAAAATTTCAAAAATCTGCCTAAAAGAAAACTTGGTAAAACGGTTTGCAAACTGGTGTATGCAAGTCCAAACCACTTAAAAAGATAAAAAGGGGTCCAAACGACTTAAAAAGAGGTCCAAACCACATGAAAAGAAATCCAAAACATATATGGAGCTGTCTTGTAGTGTTTGGGGGGGAGGGGGGGTCCTGACATAGAGCAAGGACCCTCCTTGATTCCTAAAATTTCATAAACTATCACAAGAAAGTTCAAAATGATTATTATCAAGAGGAGCACCTTTGTCCAGCTCATAGCTTTCTGTAATATCGCTAACTGTTCTTGAATTTGCACCTTTTGTAAAAACCTTTCTTTTCAACCTACAAAGAAAAAAAAATAAATAAATAAATACAAGAAATAACAAAAGGAACTTTACATTTTTTGATCGTAGTTGATTAATTTGCTGAATTTTGTGTTCGTTATTTCATTATAATCCCAAAGTAAAATCCCATTATTCATCGTGTTATATGCATCGAAAGTTCCATAGGGCTTTTCTAAATGTTTCTTTCGAATGGCACTCCTCGAAACAGGCCCAGTCTCGCTCGCATATTGCCAGTCGCAGAAGTTCTCACCGATATCTTTCCGCGGTATGAAAATTTCAACCCATGGTCTGAAGTACCTATTTTGAAATAAATATTGTTCTAAATAGTGTAACTACCATAGTTCCTGATTTAAGTCATTTACAGTAAAATGATCCTTTGTATAATATCGATTGTATGCGAAGCTTTTGTCGTTTTTTATGTGTCGAACGATTCCGAATCCTGTCGCAGCTCTAGCAGGGATGCCCAATGCTCTGAATACTTGAATTGAGTGTCCAAAATGTATTTTGAATTTGATCTTTATATTTACATGTTATCAAAATACCGATTTCGGCCAAAAAATACTTTTTGGTGTCAATTATCTTGGATTTTGTGTACTCTTCAATTAAAGTTTTGCTTCCATGAAGAGCGTGGAGGTTCGCAATCTGCCCCCATTGATATTCGTAGATTGTTGGTTGCATGATCTATAATTTCATTTGGAATGTTATTTAGTTATGTTACCGATTTTATTAAAGCTTGAGAAACCAAGACGATGTCACCTCCATCGATATAATCAAGTTGCGCTTTTTCGTACAATAAAGAGTAAACCATATTTAAAACATCTTTGTGAAACTGGGAAAATTTCCAAAATTCAAGGCGTGGTTTGTCCGGGGTTCCGAGTACAAAGTCTCCAACTTCTTTGAATAGATATTCATGAAGATGCGGTTTTTCTAATGGCATCTCATCTCCATCTGAAATTTTTTTCTTCTTCTTTCTAATCCTTGATTTTGGGAAGGGGAGGAGGGGTTGTAGGGTCATTGGTCTTTATCGATATGATCACCAATATCCGATGCTGAACAAATTTTCATGAAATCTTCCATTGACAGCCAGGGGTGAATGGTTGGGAAAGGTAAGGGTGGGTCGAGGAAGTGATGGGGAGGTGATGAGTGGGAGGGGAGAGTATTTGGTGTTTCTGTAGAACCCCATATTGTTGAGAAAGTTTTGTTATGGAGTAGGTACCTCTTCCATAGATTAATGATTTGCTTACATTCGATCAAAGGATTGAAAATCACACACAAAGAAACGTCGCTTGTGTAAATAATTGCTCCTTTGTTGTAAATAGAGAGTTTCCATTTTCCAACTTTGCAGTTCAAAGGTGGTATAATCTGAAAAAGTTTTAGGCTTTTAAACGAAATTTCTGTCATACATCAACGTCTAATAGCTCGTTTGAATCATTTGGAATCCCATTATGAAAAGCAAGCCAGTTATAGGATGGTTGAGGCTTTTCAACTTGTGATGCGACTTTTGCCAAACATGATGTTCCGTTAGAAAACTCTGCGATTGGACAATCGAGTTGAAAAAGGATAGAAAGGTGGTCATCTTCTTGTATCGGTTGGTTTAGTTTGATCGATATTTTGAATAGCTGGCCACGTCGTATGACAAGATTTTCTTTGGAATAAAAATGATAAAAATGTGTATTGTGCTCTGTTCCGTTCCAGTCGAAGTTATAATGGAGGCATTCGACATACAAGGTTGGCTCGGCGACTGCTATTTCGGAGCTGAAAGTATTCAAAGCTGACAAAATTTAGAAAGCATATGATTTTCGTAGTTACCTTTTTCATCGGCTATTGAAACGTTTCTGAAATTTTTAGTGGGCTTTTCGATCTGTGGCTCGGAAGTCTCAATGACCGGCGATGATGGCGAAGTCTCTTTTGGTCGGATGTCTTCAGAATTGAGCCTCTTTTTGGTCGAAGTTGTTGCGATGGACATGACGTTGATTTTCGAAGAGACTGAATAGATTTCTCCGATCGTTTTGCCCCCGAAGATTGACTAGATCGCTTTCGAGAGAAGGGCACTCGCTCCTCGGGTTCCTTCATCTTCAGGCCTGCCGATGGATTCGTGAGCATCAGGACAGGCTTGAGGCCAGGAGGAAGAACTGTCGTCGCCGGCCGCTTCTTGTAACAGGAGAAAGTCATTTGGAGTCTGTAAAGGAAACTACCTAATAAAATTGTGTAATTTAAATAAAACTTTTTTAAATTTAATTTTGATTGCTCACCTGAAGAAAATAATTTAAACAGCTTTTGGCGCTTTTTTCAAATATTGGCGCCATTGGAATGTCTCTCAGGATCAAGATGGCACTGTGCCGGCGAAACGTAGCAATGGCGATCTCATAAATTCTTGACTCATGGGCACGCCACCGGCCACATTCGAATAATTCTCGATTAACAAGTAACAACGTTGTACAGGTAAGCGTTACTACCCAAGTTTTATTATAGCCTAATGTGTACATGTAATGTATAGTTTAAACCAGATTTTCTGATAGAATTGGTAATAGTTGCTCATACTTCAATGGTAGTGTAAACGCATTCTTAAGATCAGATGAAAGAAAAAGCTTCCAAGCTGCACCTTCATACCAAATATTAAGTTGTACATAAGGTGTATCTTAATTTAAATAAATAATTTATTTAGGTTAGGTCTATAAGAGAGGAAGCAAAAATGACCGAAATCCCAACGATCACATCATTTAGGAAGTCCCATCATTTAGGAAGTCCCATCGAAAGAGTAGGGTGGCCGCCAATCTGGAAAATCAGGGAATTTCGTTTATTTTAGCCCAAAATCGGGGAAATTTTTCTTTCTGTAAAGGTGGTAAAAAAATTAGGACGAGGGCCACTCCCCACCCATATCCAAATAGTTCCCGCCACTTCGAAACTTGCATTTTTAACAAACGTGTGCATTGTCCCCCCCCCCCCAAACAATATTCAAAACATCAAATCTAGGTGGACATGGCCCATTAATGGCCACTCAATGAACTATTAATGGCCACAAAAATCAATTACCAATTAAATAATAATAACTATTACTATATACTATATAATTATTACTCGTTTAGTCTTACTAATCTTATTTAAAATATACATATTTATCTAGGAACGCGGAAAAGGACGGAAAAGTCAACGGATTTTCTTAGTATTTCATTCGTAATTTTTTTGGACGGGTCAAAAGCCGGTTGAAATCAAATCTATAAAAGTTAAACTTGGGATGCACACCACAAGCCCTATAGCTACCATTGGTTATTTAAATGCATTCAATCAACAGCATCTGTAGGGTGTGATGGCCCCAACTAGGAACTTCATGTGGCATTGATCATTTCCAAACAATCAACTTTTTTTACCTTAACTTCACCCCCCCATTAGTGATCTAAAATTCGCTTTTTTGACCACTTAGTCCGTCTTTGACCTGATTTTTTATTACTTATCCCTGTAACAACAGTTAAAGTAATCCATTGCTGAAAATGCCCCTATTTGAGAAAATAATTTTGATTTTTTGTTTGTTTCAAGGATGGAGGAGTCACTTCCAACAGAATATGACGTCATCGTTGTCGGGACCGGAATGGTCGAATCCATCGTCGCAGCCGCTGTTTCAAGAATCGGCAAAAAGACTCTTCACCTAGATGCGAACAAATATTACGGCCAATCTTGGGCGACTTTTAACCTTGAGCACTTCTTAGAATGGATCGACAGCCGGAATGAGTCCCCTGCGAATTCTGAATTTGTTAAAAATGGTGCTTTTAAGTATGTCAAAACACATAATGAAGAGACAATTTCGGATGTTAAATACCAATGGAGTGTGACCGATGATGAAGATGAGAGTTATGAGAAGAAAATGAGATCTTTGTCTAGAAAGTTCAACATCGATTTAACTCCGAAAATAATTCTTTCCAAAGGACCAATGGTGAAATTGCTTCTCGATTCTGAAGTATCACGATACGTCGAATTTTTGAACATAGCTAACATTTTAATTTATTTAAATTCTCAAATCGAACCTGTGCCTTATTCAAAATCAGATGTTTTTTCAACCCGAACTGTAAGTGTCGTCGAAAAAAGGATTTTGATGAGGATCTTGACTTGGATTCAAGAATACAAAGAAGGCGACGACAAATTCGAAAGTTATAGAAACAAAACATTTTTTGAGTTTTTAAAAGACCAAAATCTACCTGAAAACATAATTCTTCAGATCCTCTACTGTATAGCGATGGTGACAGAGAACACAGATTGCCTTGAAGGAGTAAAAAAGGCTCAAGATTTTCTCAATTCGCTCGGATTTTATGGAAATTCGCCTTTCCTCTGGACTATGTATGGGAGCAGCGATCTACTTCAAGCATTTTGCCGCCTCTGCGCTGTTTTTGGAGGGACGTACTGCCTTGATATGAATGCGGAAGAAATTTTCTTCGAGGGAAACCTTTGTCGAGGCATCATTTCTAACGGAAAACACCTCCATGCTGACAAAATCGTCATTTCTAATCATATGCTACCGACAGAATTGAGGAACACCATAAAAACAATTATTTATTCGAGAGCGATCCTAATCACGGATAAATCGCTTTATAAAACAGACAAAAACGGCATTTCTCTGTTACATTTCCCCGTTAATGGAAAAAGCCCAATTAAAGTAATAGAATTGGACGGTTCGACTGCATCTTGCCCTAAAGATTTATGTGTTGTCCATTTAATCGGGATTAATTCTCCAGATGTCTCTGAAGCTATTGAAAGCCTTTTTAATGGTGAAAATTCTCCTAAAATCCTATTCAAATGCGAGTTTACGATGAAAGATAGTCAGTACAAGAGTGATGATGTACCCAGTAACTTATATCCTTGTTCTGGGCCTACGCCTTATGACATCGACTATCAGTCTTCGATTGAGGAGGCCAAAGTTATATTCAATCGAATGTTTCCTGATGAAGTCTTTTTTGGACCGTTGCCTCCTCAGGAAGACCTCGAAATGGAACAAACATCTCAGAACGATCAGGATACGTCTCAGGATTGCATCGTAGTAGAAGAACAAAGTAAAGAAGAAGTCAAAACATAAGTAAGCTTTTATTTATCCAAATTTTACGTATTTACAACGTTTTTTTAGGAACATCAGCGATATTTTCTTCACGGTCCTAACCACCAGTTGTGTAAAAAAGGTATTTATGAACATTGATTTATCATGGAACTTAAAGGATTCGTACTTGACCCAATTAAAAGTCGTAGCAAAAAAGTATAATATTTCTACACCTTTAAAACTTGTCGAGTTATTACTACATTCTTCAACTTAGGCATCAGCAGTCCTGATAATGCATTTTAGGAGCCCCCAGGTATCAGCCGTCCAGATATTACATTTCAGGAGCCCCTTGGGGATTGGTGGAGGAACCCAAGGACCCTCATTTAGACCTAGTAGTCATGCTGCAACTTGGCTGGGTTTTCTCAATTTTCTTCTTGACTTTAAAATTTAATGGTTTTATCTTTGTATAAATTATCCTTGAATTTGGGAGCTGTAGCCTGAGATCGACCCAACCCGCGCTTTAAATTCCCCTTATCCCTACTGATCCAACGGTCTTTACTTAACTATTAAGACTCCTAAAAAGAAAACTCCTTGGTCTCAATACGACTTTTCCAAGGGTTCTTGTGGACGATAGGTTTCTTCCCTTCGAAAGTTTTGAATGAAAAACGATCTTTAAGGGGCACAAGTGCTGATTGCACTTTCGCATCGAGAGCACCATTGATGCGAAAGACTCCAGCCAGAGAATCATCGTCCGGGAATAGTATTTGGCCATACCGGGCTTTAGCGTCAGGTGAGACTCGAGGCTGCTCTGGAATATACCCAAGCAGGTCTACGGTGGGCGAGGATCCTGCTGGAATTAAAGCTTCTAGTAGTGGTGGGATATGAGTGTCGCCTTCTCTGAACACGTCTAATACCATGTTGCTCGTCACTAGTGGGCTTACGTAACATTCATATGCTTATGATTATCTGCGGCTGATTATTGATGATTATTAGTGGCCCAAAAGAACCAGAAGGATAGTTAGCATCAGTACCTCATGGAATAGCGGCATCACCAATATTTACTGTTACTTTATCGCCAGTGTCGAGTGTAACTGGTCTTGTATAAGCAATCTATTAGGACTGTTGGTATGATGTACTCACGTTGGTGCCCACTGTTCTTGGTATACAGTTCGCTGATTGACTTCTTTCACTCTATCAATCAGAAACGCGTTGCAGAAACTAATCATTACATGTTGAAAAACAGAGAATGGCATTTCACGCTTGACTCGTGGGTTTATCTCCTGCATCTCGTTGTAGATTGCGCGCATGAGTAGAGGAAGACCAGAAAAATAAAAGTTCTGGGAGAACTCTGCTTCAACAGGCATTGAGCTCGCCATGGGTAGGACTTCGTAGTCAACTGCATTATTGGGCTCTGCTCAGAATCTTCTGTGGCAAAGAAAGCTCCTTCGTCTAAGTTGGTGTTTTGTTTACTTCTTGACGCTATATCTCTCTCTTTCGAGTTGGGGTCCTGTTTTGTTTTCTTGTTGTAAAGTCAAGTGTTCTTGTGAAGCATACAAGTGTCCTAATATGTCGTTTAATGTTGACATGTCATTGTGTTAGAATAGATGTGCTTCTACAGAGCTCATGAAAACAGGTCCCCGTTGTACAAGAAGTACAAGGGATCCAGCCGATGCTTTTTTAGACGAAAGCTGTTCGGACGTCGAGGAAGATCCAGGACCACGAGACAAATAGATCTATCTCAAACCTCGCCAATATTCCGAACCAACCTCCAATTGGTTCTGAAGTGTTTGTGGTTTGTTGAAGTAGTGTGGGTTCGGTTTCTGAGGGTTGAAATAGAACCCTTGCGGTTTTTTCAGGGGTTGTTGAGGTCGGAGTTGCATCGGAGGGAAATATACTGGGTAGAGTACGATGAAAGGGTTCGTCTTCAGCATGCCGGCCACGGTAGCGAATATTTTGTTCCCGAGACAGGGCTTTACGTTGACGGCTACCTATGGCGACCAATGTCGACGGTCTCTCCTCTAATCCACCATCTCGTGGCACAATTTACCAATTTCATGGGTGTTTTTATCGTATGTGATAGTTGAAGGCAAGGCTGGCAAGTCTTGGAGAACTGGTGTGATGTCCTCGGTATCAGAAACGGTGAAGAGTACTACCTATCGTTGTTATGTTCACTGAAGGTGAACTAACTCCCATATTTATGATAATAATGAACAAAATGATTGATATCTAAATTAAATTATTTATTTATTGTTAATAATAAATATGTCGTTAATAATAAATATACATATGTCGGACGTCGCACGACTCAGGTATGTCCCGGGTGTAGTCGAAGAAGAGGGAGACTTCGCAGCTCTCGTGGCCAGCCCTCCGAATTGTATTAATGTTTCTGCATAGCCAGTGCGTCGGTGCGTACTCTTTACAATCCCGTAAATCTTCTAGATGTGCGTAAGACATCCTAGAGTGAGAGAGGATTAGGAAGGGTTAATGTAGGAGTAAAGCTTTCGTGATTCGGGGTGAGGGACCGGGAGCGGATATAGTTTATATAATTCAAAAGCCTCGTTTATCACTAAGGGGATTTCGAAACCTATAATTAGCTTTCGGTCGTTTTCTAAATAAGCTCTGGCTGTTATCAGTGAAAAATAAAGATACATATGTGTGTTCTATTGTTGGTGTAAGTGGTAATTTGTAATCATCGTTTATTTTAACCAATTCTTGAAATAGCAATTTTGAGCTGAGGGCGTGGAAATCTATGATTCCGTGTCTGATAACTGCAGGGCTCGGATTCTTAGGTCCTAAAAAAGGCCAAAATATGCACCTAAATATTCCCTTAAAAACGTTGAAATATGCTTCAAAATATGCCATTATATTTCTTTAAAAAACAAATGAAAAAATAATAAAATAAAATACATTTGAATAAGTTAAGCTTATATTAGGTAGTTTAAATTTTTACAAATTTTTTACAATGTATTATTTATTTATTTCACAATATATTTACAAAAAATAATAAGTAGAAGTAAATTTACAATAATTACAAAATTAACATGTGGGTACTTTTAATATAGGTAATAGTAGTCATGTTTGAAATAAAATATAAAATTTTTTTATGGAATTATGTAATATAATAAAATTTAAAAAGTTTGTACATACCTAAGTACCTATCTATTTCAATATAAAAATATAAAAAGAGGAAGAGAATTAAATTTTTTCATTATAAAAAAAATTTACAACTATAGTTTTTTTTTTAGGTTTTCAAATGTAAATGACCGACGGTTGTCAGCCAATATATATTTGAATTTGGAAAAACTTCTCTCGACTTCTGCTGAAGTCATTGGCGAGTATTCCTAATGAACGATGTCATTTGGGGATAGGTAGTTTATTTCGGATGCTGCTCCTTTTTGAATTGCACAATTAATTTTGTTTATCATTTCCCACCAGGATTTTTTTATATTACTTGTTCAAGTTTCTTCAAAGCTAACTTATCATTTTTTTCTTCCAAAATTCGTTAACTTTATTAATGCAGTCAATTGAATATTTTATTGACAGATTAGAGGATTGGAGGGATTCGATTGCCTCGATTAATAACTGGTAATTGGCACCTATAAAAGCGAGGTCACATTTCAAATCGTTTGAAGAAATTGCTTGCATTTCTTTTATGGATGTTGCATCCTCTGCCTCGAATTGACCAACTAGGTTTTGTATTTTATCGTAGTGCTGCATGTAATAAATAGCAGCTTTTAGCCATGTCCCCCATCTGGTGATGACAGGGGAAGGAGGCAACGAAGATCTGGGTATAGTTCCTTAAGGCGAGCGACTCTACTTGGTGCTTTCAGGAATACTTTTTTCCATTGGAAATCAGTTTGTCTACTCTTTTGAAGTTACAACGGATGGCTTCACAGACTCTGTGAAGTCCGTGAACTATGCACGTAAGATGAATTAATTTGGGATAGAAAACTTTTTAAAACCTCCCGCTTGACCATGTAAGAGCAGCATCAGAAATAAAATTAGAACATTTTCATGTAATACCTTTCTGCCAAGTAAAGACATTGAGTCGTTGAACAGTCGAGAGATAGTTTCATGATTGGCGCTGTGAAGATGTTCCATAGTCAAAAGAAAACTCTTCCTTTTTGGCCGCACTCTAATTTTCCCACGACAACCGATGCAACATACCGACCTTTAAAAAATACACTTATTAAAATTTTAATAATTAATGATTGAAAACTTACCTTCTTTATCTTGTGTTTCGTCGATTGAAACCCATATTTTACTTTCTCCAATCGCCTTCCTATTTCAGTATGACTTGATCATATGAACACAATGATTACATTTTTGGCACTTATAATTAAGTCTTCATTCCTATCACAGCGAATCGAAATAACACGTGGAAATTTACCACTTAAAGTCCCAAATCTCGTATTTTTGAACGTATTAAACGTCCAGAGATATATGGCATATAGAAGAAAT